>JAXBDA010000719.1:0-43255 GCA_036023075.1 Gaultheria prostrata | reverse complement strand
TGCCGCTGGACCTACTGAAGACACTTCATTTATGATCCGAACAAATTATATAGGTGATTATTCAAAAGGGACCCTATTTTAGGCTCAAAATTTAGGGTCCTAGGCGTCGGTCTCTTAGGCCTTGCTCCAGGGCCGGCCGGGCCTGTGGGACCTGCATTTGCCACAAATCACCTGGACCCGCACAAGCTTTTGACATCATATGACGATCAAGATTGTACTCTCATACTATAGCGCTACTTGTGCTACCTCATAATCACTTGCCTGACTCTGGGCGTGCAAATCGTTCTTCTGACCCTGGCTTGTGGGCGAAAGACTACTCCGCCATCACAATTGCCTGGCCCCCACGCCATAGACGGACGCTACAACACAATTTCCTCATTGGCTGCGTGCAGGAAATTCATAGGGAATCCCACGTCCAAGGGAAAGAGTTTCCCAGTTTCCCTTGGCTTGTAATTAACAATTGACAGCAGAAGATCACTGACACATAATGGCCAAAACTGAACAGACACGACTTTGGAAATTTTACTGTTGTTTGAAGCATCCAAGTCTGCTGAATGAATGAATTTGGTTGAGATGTCACCGCCTCAGAATAATCAGGTAACTCATGACTTCTGGTCCCCACCTCCTTTTTTTTTTTTTGACAGTCACGGGTGTATGAAACCAGTTTATGCACACCTCGATTGATCCCCTCCGGTCCGGTCAAAAGCAAGCTATAGAGGGACAAACTTGCACTTTGATTGATTGACCCCAAAAATCGAATCCTAATCAATTATATAAAGAGTAAACCCACCAACAACCGGATTAAGCTAGGTTGTCCCCACCTGTGTTTACTTTCCACAAACTCTTCCTTCTGAACTGAAAACGTGCCGGTGGGAATAAATATTTAAGCAAGTTCCCCAAAGAGGAAATTTTGAAAGCTGCACTTGGAAGGAATTTCAAGAAAGCTAACCATGTTGCCTACTATGACCAAAATGCCCTCAGCAACACATTATGTACGACTTTTTGCATAGCATTTTAACTTTTAAGAGTCATGACTGGGCATGACACAAAAATTATTTACCCCTTCGCAAAATTGAATTAAGGAAATTAGCCTCCCTAAGACAAAGTGTTAATAAGATTACTATTTACCGTGTGTTATAGATGTGCAGTATTACTGTAATTCAAAATTGACTTATTGCACTTTACGAAACTGATCATTCTCTTAGAATACATCAATTCAAAAAGCCAACTTAAGCTAATTCCAGCTTATTGCTAATAAGTCAATTTGTGGAACACACTTGAAAACGATATATGATAATAGCTCACGATTATTAGCTGGATATTATATCATTTGGGACCAAGTGTAGATTGAGGAGTAGATAAGTCCGAGCGACAATCTTCCGCAAGTTTTGAAATCTTCTAAATTGGACTAACTTGAAAATTACATATGTATTTTTAGCCGCTCAGAGTTTTTCTAAAAAATCTAGCACTCGCCCTTTTTTTTCTTTTAAGGAAAAGCTAATAACCACCGCATAACATTGTAGTCGTTAACCCCAAGGGGTTGATCAAGTGGTACTGGCCTGAGACTTATGGATTTGCTCCCATCTAAGATCTTAGGTTTGATTCCACTCTCACACGTAAGCGTGTGAAACCGCTTTGGAAAAGGCTGTGGGGAGCGTGCAAACTGGCCCGGGACAGTTTGTATTGCCCCCACAAAAAAAACATTGTAATCCTTTATATTAGTAAAGTTTGAATGAGATTTTTCCTTGTGAAATGTATGAACAAGATTATATACATCTACTAGTTTACAAAGGGACCATTTTTCTGTGAGTGTTTGATTAGTTTGATTAAAAAAATATAAGACAATAATCTTTTGTAGGTGGCATTTGTGCAATTCATATTTACATACATCCGTATAGCATTTCACATGTTGCAAACCTCTTTTTTTTAAATGATCGCCCACCCAATCTTAGAACTCTGCGTCCATCCGTCTTGGAATATTGGATTTCAACTCTGCTACACGTAGGTACGTGCATGTGCACGTACGTGCGCGAACACATCTGGACCGTCTATTTTAGGAATCGATGTTGGTCCGGATTTTTAAAAAGACTCTTCTATGTAAGAGTTACGAAAACATACACGGACGGTCAAGATGCACCGTCCGTACATTTTGCGTATCCGGGGCGCGCATGCACATCCAATTTTTGATTTTCGATCTAACAAAATTACTGTAACACGGGCAATTGGGTCATTTTGTTAGGTAGAAAACCAACCTCCTCCATTGCCTGTCACATTAGGCTGGCAAATGTGACCGTTCGGATGTAGTCTTCAACCTTAGAACTCCTCTCTCTCTCTCTCTCTCTCTCTCTCTCTCTCTCCCCTCACCAATTCCATAGTTGTTGCTTGAAGATACAGAAAACCCAACAGATATATAAACATGAGAATGTAAAGGAGGAGATGAGGTGGTGGAAGATACACTCTTTCAAGTGTGCAACCACCAGTAGGTAACCCATCCCAAACTCTTTTGACATTTTCCTTCAATTTGTTCGTCTCTTTTCTTTCATAAAAGCAAATCAAACACCGAAAGTTTCGATACCCAATTTCCGAAAGTCGAATACGATTAGAACCCATTTCTCATCTTGAATAGAAATACCCTATACCAGCTTTGAAGAGATGAGATTTATCATTTCAGTTCTCTTCTTTCTTGCGTTCTTTTCATATGGAGGTAAATTCTTTTACTTTCTCAAGCTTCATTTTGGATTCATTAAATTTCATGTGTTTTTGCGATTTTTGTTCTGATCATTTCGAATGCAGATGCGTATGATCCATTGGATCCTACTGGAAACATAACAATCAAATGGGATGTAATGTCCTGGACCCCTGATGGCTATGTGGTGAGTACCGCGCTCTGATTAATCGTCATGATTCTTTATATATTTCTCCTTTGGAACTGTAAAACAAAAGAAGCAATCGATTCGTTAAAATCCCTTTTAGATTTAATCGAATCAAACTCGACCAGCAATGCGCGCCCGAATCGCGAGTGACTAGTGAATCTTGGTTGAAGGTAGCCGCAGTAGCCACATTCCCACTCATTAACCACTTTCATACTTCACTTGCCCCTGCTATCCCATCTTAAGTGATGAATTGACTGCGTGGTCTAATAGGGGAGAACCGGTCTTGAGGTTCCCGTAGTGAACCAAGTAACTGCATTTCCGCGCGCTCGAATCGCGAGTGACTAGTGAATCTTGGTTGAAGGTAGCCGCAGTAGCCACATTCCCACTCATTAACCACCTTCATACTTCACTTACCCCTGCTATCCCATCTTAAGTGATGAATTGAGAACTGCAGGTCTAATAGGGGAGACCCGGACTTGGAATTCCCGTAGTGATCCAAGTCACTATATCTCTGTAGTGACTTCAATTGTGGGCCCTCTGAAATCTTCATTTAGGATCGGAACCGTTCATTTTTTCAGGAATGTTGAGTACATGTGGGTACAAAAAATTATGATTATCGGAGATTGGTAAACACACAATTGAGACAAATTTGTCTTACAGTGTATTCTCCAAATGATATTGGTCATAGGGGTGGGCGTCGTGTTATGTCGAGCCGTGTTCGTGTCAAATCGGGTTCGTGTCAAAATGACCTACTTAACTAATCGTGTCGAAAAATATGAACCTTAACCCGACCTGCTATTAATCGTGTCGTGTTCAGGTCGACACAATTAGCTTTTTTTTTTTTTTTTGCATGCTGAATTTTTTTTTATTAATCCACAGTACGTAACAATTACAAAAGATTAAAGAGATTGGATGGAGAGAGTAATTATAGCCCGCCAAAACGATGTGTAGACTTAGAACCTTAGCCACCATAACAAAACCTTGCAGATTTGAGAACATGGAGAGAATGACTTAATATCAAAGGATAAACTTTAGCTGCAGTAGGATTGAGCTTGAAAACTTTCACGCACAACTTCAAAGCATGAAAACGTATAGCAGAATTGTAACTTGGACATCACATGTTTAGCCAAATTCAAGAAAAAATAAAACTACCGATAAGAAATTAAGAATAACACAAAAGGAAATAAAGAAATGCGTGTCGACACGATTAGACGAATAGGTTAATTTGTGTCATTTTCAGATTACGCGGGTTCAATCCGAACCCGACCTGTTCACTGATCGTGTTCTCAGGTCGTGTCATATACGTGGTTCGTGTAAAAAATACTCAACACTAACCCGCTAACTTCGTGTCATATTGTCGTGTCGTGTCATAAATTTTCACCCCTAATTGGTCATCCATATAAATGATATCTGAGTATATGCCTACCAATATCCAATTATTTTGATTTTGTACATGAATGATTTACTCAACATTCCTGTCAAATTGTACGGTTCCGATCCCAAATACAGATTATAAAGGGCCTACAATTGAAGTCACTACAGGTAACCCAAATCTGGGGAAACCCTTGCTTGCATTACAAAGAGAGATGGATTCCATGATTTTGATTGCAAGTAAAACGCCTTGATAAAGTGAATCAGTTTTTACGTGCATCAACCCAGATTGTACGATACGCATTTAGTATGATACGAATCAGAAATCATCTGATTTTTGTGTTCCACCGATTCACACCATAGATACAAGTCAATAGATCGGTGTATTGGATCGAATCCAGGTATCATGAATCGTATGGTTTTGGAGGTTCAGCTTGACAAGCTCTCAAACTCAAGCTACTCTAGGCGAACTCGAACACAACAATAATGAACTCGCTCCACTCTGCTAGATGCTACACTGATTGTATTGGCAAATGGCTTCCTGACATTGTTTCTTTCATGTTTACGCGCATTGGATCAGTTTAACACTTAAAAACGTTCTGTTTTTATTCATATGTCCATCTATTGACAACATTTTTATATGGCTTTACACCAGGCAGTAGTCACAATGAACAATTTCCAGATGTACCGGCACATCATGAGCCCCGGTTGGACCCTAGGTTGGACCTGGGCTAAGAAAGAAGTGCTATGGTCCATGGTTGGGGCTCAAACCACCGAACAAGGTGACTGCTCCAAATTCAAAGGCAACATCCCACATTGTTGCAAAAAGAATCCAACTGTTGTAGACTTACTCCCTGGGGTACCTTACAACCAGCAATTCCAGAACTGCTGCAAAGGTGGGGTGTTAGCATCCTGGGGCCAAGACCCTGCGTCTTCTGTCTCAGCCTTCCAGGTCAGCGTTGGGTTAGCTGGCACTTCCAACAAGACGGTGAAACTTCCGAAGAATTTCACTTTGTTAGGTCCGGGACCAGGGTATACTTGTGGACCGGCAAAGATTGTGCCTCCTACGAATTTTCTCACTACTGATCGTCGGAGGAAGACTCAGGCTCTGAGTAAGTCTTGCTCTTGTCCACCACTGCATGACTAACGAATTTGGACAATACAATGCACTATTTTGAGTCATGATTCTAAAATGCATCCATAATTATGTGGCTGACCTATTGTCACTCTTTGCCTTGCAGTGACATGGAATGTGACCTGCACTTATTCGCAGTTTCTGGCCCGGAAACACCCAAGTTGTTGTGTCTCATTCTCATCCTTCTACAACGACACAATCACTTCTTGTCCTTCTTGTGCTTGTGGTTGTGAAAACAAGAACAAATGCGTCAAGTAAGCCACTCTCCGATGTATATTTATGTACATGCAGATTGCAGACGACTTAATAACAGAATGTAAACTATTGGTTGTGATCTAGGAGCGATTCCAAACTTCTTAGCGTGGTAGGAGTTAACAAGCCAAGAAAAGATAATGCACCACTCCTACAATGCACTCATCACATGTGCCCCGTTCGGGTCCACTGGCACGTGAAACAAAACTACAAGGAGTACTGGCGTGTGAAGGTTGCAATAACAAACTTTAACTACCGGATGAACTACACCCTCTGGACCCTCGTCGTGCAGCACCCAAATCTCAACAATGTTACTCAAGTGTTTAGCTTCGATTACAAACCTCTCGTTCCCTACGGATCCATCAGTGAGTATATCTCCAGCTGGCAGCCAATTCTGATCTATTCTCATACTTATGCAAAGGGAAGATATCTAGTTGAAAATACTTAACGTAAACAAATGGAATTTGATATGCAGATGACACGGGAATGTTCTATGGCATGAAGTTCTATAACGACCTACTAATGGAAGCTGGGCCATTTGGAAATGTTCAATCGGAAGTTCTACTTCAGAAGGACCAGAACACTTTCTCCTTCAAGCAAGGATGGGCATTTCCTAGGAAAGTCTACTTTAATGGGGATGAATGCATGCTTCCCTCACCTGATACGTACCCATTTTTACCCAACTCTGCCCGTCGAAACATTTTTGAGTTCTCAACAGTGATCTATTCAATGATTCTCGTGTTAATTGGATTCTGGTGAGTGGTATCCTATAGTTCAATCAGCAGAAAGTTTTGAAGCAAAGGGAACGATTACGCCAAGGCAAGGTACAAAAATTCCAAAATTCTTTACACAACATGAGGAGCTCAAGTCATTCAGATATAGATTGAAAGTCATCAAAACAGAAACACTAGATATGAAATATGATCTCTATGTAAAAAGAGCAGAATGTTATCGCTGTTGTACTGTTACAAGTAAATGCATTTTCCCCAAATGAAGTCTCTTTAATTGCATAGCTGCCATTGTTACTAACAGAATACAGATAGACGAGATACAGATAATAAAGCTAAACGTGGGAACAACATATACTAGAACACTTCTCACTGTACGGTATATTATTGTCCTTACAATTGTGACAACACTTGGGATATTGAATTCTTCAATACAAGATGATCTATTACAGGTAGTAAACAACCAATACAATGTTTACAAAAGCAACAAAATAGTAGTGAATACACCACCAAAAGAAAAACTGAAATTTGTTCCGGTTGAGGCATACCTGATCCTACACTTCTTGATGAAAATCAACGACAGACACAAGGACTCTTCAATCAGCTTACTGTAGGTTCTGGTGTTGAAAGTACACATAGTAGTTTTTTTGAAGCAACAGAATTTGTAGCCATTCTGGCGTAAAGATTCTTAAGCGCGTGCATAGGAGAAGGTTAAAGACAACAACAAGGTCAACAATAGAGTAAGCAAAGAGAAGTCTTTTCGGGGACTGGTATTTGGCAAAAATGGGTAGGAATCAGGAGGCGGCATGACACAATTATCACCATTGAAATAGATCCTTCGCGGAAAAGCCCAACCCTTCTCGAAAGTGAAAGTTGAAGCATCTTTTCGGAAGAGTAGCTCCGACTGTACATTACCCAAAGGCCCAGCTTGCGAGAGAAAGTCATTATAGAACTTCACTCCCCATAGCATGGCAGTGTCATCTGTTTGCAACAAGAGTGTAAAAATAAGTATTTCCATTCTGTAGGTAAAAGCTATCAACTCTATAAGCAAACAGTAGGAACTTACAACCACTTCCCCCTTCCCATTTTGGTTCCAACTTTTTAAGAGGCCTTGCAACTCATGTCTTCGACTCTCAAAGCATTGATCCTACTCTACCCTTTTTTTTCCCCTTATCTGTACATGCACTGATAACAGCTTTTTCTTTTTCTTTTTTGGTAAATTACTGATAACTACTTATGAGAGAGAGTTTCACAAATATAAACTTTCTTTGACGGGACACCCAAAATAGAGGACTAATAAGACGGGAGTAATAACAAGAAATTATCACACCCACCAAATAGACCCGTTTTAGTGCCTAAGAAAATAACGGAAAGAATAAGAACATAAAAGAACAATGAGACTTTCGGATTTGCTTACTTATCGATTGGTAAGGATTTAATGGCTTGTAGTTGAAACTGAAAAGCTGAGTCAGGTTGTCAAAGTTAGGGTGCTGAACAACTATGTTCCACTGGCTATAGTTCATCTTGTAATTGAAGTTTGTGATCGTGACCTTCACTCGCCAGTAATCCTTGTAGTTAAGCTTCACGTGCCAGTGAATTCGGATAGGGCACATATGGCTCGTACATTGGACCAAGGGCGTATAGGCATTCTTCCTAGTAGACCCTGAAACAACTGAAGCTATATACGGCGATTTTGGGCTGCAGTAAGAGAGAAGGCAAGGGGAATCATGTTAGAGAGGCAAGAAAAAACCAATAAGAACACATTAAAAGATTGAGAAGGGAAAAAAAAAATCGGAGGAGAACATACTCTACACAGCTCCCCGGCTGAGTATTGTTGTTTTGACAGCCACAGGTGCAAGTTGGACAGGGTACTATCGTGTCATTGTAGAAGGATGAGAGCGAAACACAGCATGTCTGAGTTTTCTGAGCCAGGAATTGCGAATATGTGCACGTAACATTCCATGTCACTGCCGTAAGATAGAGAATGGGTCAATATCTGAATTCAAATGTACAAGTTCACAAACTTCACATAGCTTCAACAGCACAGAGAAACAGCTAGTGTAAATGCCCCTTTTATCTGCAGCCAACTCATGTTTCTCAAATATCAACACAAAATAACATAAACGCACCAGAGCTAACCAACAAAAATTTGGATACAATAATTTTTTCAGTTAGCACACAATTGCAGTCCAAGATCACTAATGTGTGAAGTTGCCTACGCTTCTGTATTGGATTTACATATGAAGTAGATACTAACCTATACAGAAAATAATTACCATTATCTGCTTTTCCTCTATTCGAAAGAAAAAAGATAAACAGAAGTAAGAAGTGTCTACAATTGATAAAAAAAAAGACTTACTCATAGCCTGCGTGACTCTCCTTCCATCTGAGGACCAAAATTGAGTGGGTTTGACAATTTTTGCGGGTCCACAAGTATAACCAGGCCCCGGTGCTTTCAAGGTGAAGTTCTTGGGCACTTTCACTGTCTTGTTAGTGGTTCCAGCAGCCCCAACACTAACCTGGAATGAGCTCGCAGCATTGGATGGATCTTGGGCCCACGAGTTAATTACTCCCCCCTTGCAGCAATTTGCAATCTGTTGGTTGTAAGGAGTTCCTGGGAGTAAGTCCATAACTGTTGGACTCTTCTGACAGCAATGGGGAATGTTCCCTTTGTATTTGGAACAATCTCCTTGCTCTGTGGTTTGGCTTCCCACCATGCTCCAAATTACCTCCTTCTTTGCCCATGTCCAACCTAGTGACCACCCAGGAGCTTGGATGTGACGATATTGCTGGAAATTGAACATCGTGACAACCGCCTATCCAGTTGCAATATAAAAAGCTAATTAGAGCCAAGCCATAGGAGAAATACATGTTCAAGATTGCCCAGTTCAATTAATCTGGTACTCTGGTGGGCTCAGGCACTTATAAGATTTATGCCCCAACATCTTAGTGTCAACCTAAAGCTTACCATGAAATAGACTCTGCAAACTAAAAACTTGTTACATGAAGCTATGTGAAGTAGGACCCTTTTTCTATGAGGTGAATAAGGAACGTAAATCGGGATTTACAAGCATCTGGACATCAGAGATGCTAGGAACACAACCATCCGGACACAAGTACACTACCCCTCACATACACATGGGTTCCGCTTAATAAATGTGTGTGGGACCTACATGTATTTGAGGGGTTGTGTTCATTGTTGTGTCCAGATGGTTGTGTTCATATCCTTTTTGTTTGGACATGCGTTTTGGGAAGAACGTAGCACAAAAACAACAAGACAATAAGAGAAGGTCTAAAGCACCAAATAGTTGATGTAGTTTCTTGCAAGGGTTGTGTAAACAAAACTTGATAGCACAAAGCAAATTGCAAAAAATTCTGAAACTCAATTGGGATAGTTGACCTGATTATATCAAACAGTCGATGGGAAAATATGTGCCACATCATATAAGGTAAGTAATGAGAGATCAGGCAAGACTTGAAATATATAGATGCACTGTCGAAAGACATGCTTTTTCGCAATTGGTGTAATGCATGTGTGTTCATGCACACGTGATCGATCTAAGGGAAGCAGGAAATGGCTGGCAAATACTTACAACATAGCCATCAGGAGTCCAGTTAATGACGTCCCACTTAATTGTGATGTTACCAGTTGGGTCAAGGGCATCATAGGCATCTGAAAGAACCACCAGTAAATTCGGGTTAACAAATCTTTGCACTAATTCAAAACAAATGAGCATTAAGTGTAACAGCAGGCATGAATTATTATCCAGAAAAGATGGGAAGCATGCAAATGAAAACAAAGATGGCAAGAGAACAAGAAAAAACAAGAAGTCCTACCTCATCATGAGTCACAAAAAGAAATGCAGAAAACAAGTATGCTCAAGATCTCAATGACACATTTTCCCCCAATGTTACTTACGTAATATATGTTATTGCGGTTTTAAAATAAAAAACAGATCCTCTAATCGAGCAAGATCAGATATGGTACGAAAAGACACAGCAGTTTTTCATTGGCTGGAAAATGCACAAATAGAGCCATGCATCAATTAAAAGGGCATTTCCTCAGCATTATTTCAATTTCCGCCTTCTTTTTTTCTTTCCGTTGTGTATTGCACAGTTCTAATAAACAGATCTTGGAACCTAGGAGGCAATGTAAAAACAATGAAGAAAAGGGTAAAAAGAAAAAGTCAATCTGGCACAACTAGCAAGCAGTTAGGCATCAAGAAAATCTCATCATCAAATTGATAATTCTTTTACAAAATCAAGATCAGATACAAAAACAAGTAAAAAACAAGTGACAGTAACAAAAAGGGAAAGGTGGAGAGAAACACTTTGTATGTTGCTTCATATCAAGGATATACAAAGATTCTTTCATTAAGTCATGATCCATGTATACCTAAAACCCATAAAGAAATTTAGAGAAAAGAATAAAGAAAAGGGTAAAAAGAAAAAGTCAAATCTGCCACAATTAGCAAGTAGTTAGGCATCAAGAAAATCTCATCATCAAATTGATAATTCTTTTACAAAATCAAGATCAAATACAGAAACGACTAAAACCCAAGTTTCAGTAACAAAAAGGGGAAAGGTGGAGAGAAACACATTGTCTGTGGCTTGTCAAGGATCTAGAAAGATTCTTCCAATAAATTCCGATCTATGTATATCTAAAACCCATAAAGAAAGTTAAATGCGCAATAAAAATAAGCAAGAAAATTAACACTACTTCTCTTAATTTCTCCCATTTTTGAAAACTTAAAAACTGAAATTTCCACAAAACCCCTTACTGTGACCACCAAAAGATACCCAAATAGCACACAACAAGAATAATCTGAAACTTATGTCAAATCAACTAATCAAGGGAAACCCATTCCAGAAACTTCAATTCGATAACAAAATTGTAAGCTTTCTTAAGCATTTTAGCTTATATCAGTCAATCAGGCCTCAAGAAGCATTATTCACTAGAAAAAAGGAGTGAATCAGTGGTAGAGGCCAAACCCATTACAGCAAATAACAAGAAACAACTACCCAAATGGAAAATTTGCAAGATCTGCAGGAAGGAGTGAAAGTAGAGTCCAAACCTGTTGAAGTAAAGCTGAGGGAGGAAACCAAGAACAAGACCAAAATGGCCCAAGAAGTGACCTGGGTAATTGATCTTGAGTAAATATCCATGCTATGTAGCCAAATTGGTCGGATTGCGCCCGGTTGATTTGTGCCTGGTTGAATTCTGCCCAAGATCTGCAACACCCGGTACGCAGAATGGAGAGAGAGAGAGAGAGAGAGAGAGAGACTTGAAAAGTAATTTAACAGACAGTATCCAGCACTAGATTTAATTATATGATAATCCCACGATTTGGGTTTTCAAAGTCTATAAAATTGCTCATACACAGCTCATATAGTGATGATTGACGTGAGAGAGGATCCACAACAGACCACTGTTTCCAATAGAAAGTGACAGCCTAATCGAGGCCGTTCATCTTATGCGACATTACAGCGGTAATCGTGTTGACTAAGTAGAATCCAACTGGTGTGAGTTGCTTTCGTGAAGCTACTAGTAGGTGATCTTTGCCAATTATTGAGTATGGGCAAATTACTGGACAGTGGCGGTAGGGGCAAGTTATTGCCGTTTAATGGTGCAGTTTTTGGGAATTACTCCCAACATGAAACGAAAAATTTTATTTGCATATATATGGTACCTATTTTCGTGTTGATCAAAATACCCTCGTCTAAACAATTCCCCCCTGAACCAACCCCCTCACTCTCCCTCTTATGGACTGTGATTGTTAATATTGCACCTTGGGATGTAAAAGTTTGCACCGTTCCTCCTCACTATTGCAACTTACATAAATAAATTTGCACCATGACTAAACAAACAGAGTTTGTCAAAAAACAAGTTTCTGGACTGAGATTGCTAATATTTCACCTCGGCATGTAAAGTTTTGCACCCTTCCTCCTCACTATTGCAACCTACATAAATAAATTTGCTCCATGTCTGAACGAACAGAGTTGGTCAAAAAAAACAAGTTTCTGGATTGAGATTGCTAATATTTCACCTCGGCATGTAAAGTTTTGCACCCTTCCTCCTCACTATTGCAAACTACATAAATAAATTTGCACCATGTCTGAACGAACAGAGTTGGTCAAAAAAATAAGTTTCTGGACTGAGATTGCTAATATTTCACCTCGGCATGTAAAATTTTGCACCATTCCTCATCATTATTGCAACTTACATAAATAAATTTGCATCATGACAAGTAACGAACCAAGTTGGTCAAAAAATAAGTTTCTGCACTGAGATTGCTAATATTGCACCTCGACATGTAAAATTTTGCCCCCTTCCTCCTCACTATTGCAACTTACATAAATAAATTTATACCATGACAAGTAACGAACCAAGTTGGTAAAAAAAAAGTTTTTGTACTGAGATTGCAAATATTGCACCTGAGCATGTCATAGTTTGCATCCTTTCTACTCATTATTGCAACATACATAAAAACAATTGCACCATGACTGAAAACGAACAAAGATGGTTAAAAAGACGAGTTTTTCCAACAATGAGATTGTCAATATTGCACGTGGGCATGTTATAGTTTGCATCCTTCCTACTCACTACTGCAAGATTTAGAAAAAACATTGCACCATGACTGAAAACGAACAGAGATGGTCAAAAAGACAAGTTTCTGGACTGAGATGGTCAAAAAGACAAAAACTAGAAACCTAGGTGTTAGTTACTCTGGTATAAATCTGCTGGTTTGCATCAGCAGATACCATCCTGATCAGACCTCTTGCCATCAAATCTTTTATAGCATTCCTTACCAATGATACATTAACCTACAAATGTGATATGGAAAATCCAACAAAATATTCAGCAAATCAGACCCCAGAGAGAGCATTTTCAGTTTCAATCTGATTTATTTTTTCACCGACTAAGAAGATACTAAGAGGTATGGACCATTCAAATGGCAACATGAAGGCCTTGAAATTATCTTGCACGTCAAATCCTAGAATAACTAAGGTAACAGGAGTTGCTGACTGAATAACATTATACAAATTCTTCATATCGACAATTCTTCAAACACGTGGTGAGTATTACGAAATGCAAACAAAAAATATGGGACAAAAATATACCGAACTATAAGAAAGCAATTTATGCATAAATCCCCAAATCCAATTTAGGGTTCCTGAATTCGGAACCCTCATTTATTTATTTATTTTTGCAAAAAGAGCCGAGTAAGAGAGAGAGAGAGAGAGAGAGAGAGAGCCTTGGTCGGAGTTCGAAAGTCTGGTTCCAAGCTCGTTGATCGGTTCAAAATCTCCAATCTGGTCTTTGCGTTTCATCTAATCGCATTTCTCTGGCTTGAAGTCCGTCTTGGTGTGGAGTAATGGTGGTAGAGTGAGAGACGAGGAGAGAGAGAGAGAAAGAGAGATTTGGGGTCTGGGTTTTGTTATGGGAAGTTAACGTGATTTACTGGCAAGAATGTTAAAGGGTTTGTTTTGGAACAGAAATTTAATTCAAGGCTAAAAGGGTCCAACTCTATTTGTCATGTCATGTTTTAGTAATTATTGTTCTTCTTTCCATTGGGCTGTGATTCTGAAAAAGTGTACCAGTGGAATGCAATAGTTTTCCCCAAATACCACTCTCCAGTAATTCCCCCTAGTAGTATTTTCCTAGATGGCCGCTACCCATTTGGGCAAAATACTTGACTCTTGGTTTTTATGGCAAATTTGAGATTAATCATTTGTTTGGATTTGATGAAAAGAGTTTAAAAAATAAAATCAATAGTATGGGGCAAAAAAATAAAATTCATTAAAATCAAAAAGTTTGAAATAATTCTCTTTGTTGTCTTCATTAGTATCTTCTTATCTTAAAAAATTTCAATTTCAGCCATATTTCTATTCTTTTCATCCTTTCATGAAGAATGATCTGAAAAATTAAAACGAAGTATTTTTTGGATAAATTTTTCAACAATTTGAAACTAATTTAAAAATCTTCAATTAGTTTTTAGTACTCATCTTCTTCCAAAAAACATTGTGCATATAAGAGATTTGCATTTTTATCCAAATTAAATCTCTAATATCAAGAAAAAAAAAAGTTAAGACGCTAATATGATTTTACTTCTCTATAATGAATTCCAATGAAGAAATTAATACTATATTTTAATTTAGTACGAAAATTGGAGGCAAATGGAATTCAAATTCTCATCTAACCCAATTAGGTGGTTGTGAATACTTTAGACATCAGAGCATGCCAATAGTCATTTTGTTTGGAATTTTGCATATTTATATTTGTACGGTTGTTGCGATACATAAACAAATGAAAATCATGAAAGCAAATACTCCATTGCTATTAGATTTTATTACTATTTCCTAGTGTCGGTGTGAGAGGAAAGACAACCAAGACTTCTGGAATTAAGGGATGGCCCACTTGAAGAACTATGCACCACATGTAATACTGTATCTTTGTACCAAAAAAACGTAATACTGTATCAATTACTACTAATTCATTTTTTTTGTGGTAAAGAGTGGAAGAATATTATTAAATAAAATCACCAGCCAAAACCATCTACAAAGACTAATAACAAAAAAATAAAAAAGTGCAGGAAAATAAAGAACGTCGGAGCTGTCACCTATAGCTGCCGTCGTCATCAGGAGTCCGAAGTTGGAAACCCCAGATCCGGCTCCCCCCGGTCCAAAAAATTGAGCGTGGTTACCCATACAGGAACAAAGAGGATCGTCCGTCACGAGGAGTCTCCGAACGCCAAACAAGCGGGGGAGGGGATGTGGATCGGCTGCCAGAGGGGAAGCCTAGGAGGGGCCGCCGCCCGCTTCTCTCTTTCTCACTCTCTGTCTGAAACTCTCCTCTCACTTCTCCTCTATGACTGATGCATTTAATTAATTATAAGCATTTGGTAGTACCAATTTTTACCACTCATGTCACATGCATACAATGCCCGAAAACTTTGGAGGCAATAAAATCCTCCTCATTTTTATTGTAAGAGCATCTTTATCTATGAGTTAAATTGTTCCATGGTCTTGAGACACCGTCACGTGATGACCCAATATCCTTATCAATTATACATTCGTATGACATTTGGTAAAATGTGCGGTGATTTTGTAAGGATCTTGGGACACCATATGTCGGTGTCCCAATTAAACCATAGAATAATTGATTGTATCTATCGGTACCATAATAAAAGTTTTAGTAAGAGTTTGATTTGATATGAAGTATTCTAATCGAGTAATGGATATACCTATGATTCTAAGCTTAAATTAGAATAAAGACTTCATTAATTGCACAGTTGTTCATTCTGATAGAGGCAAAAATGGATTTGTCAAATTTGTGTAAAAAAATTGAATCTTCCTTTAGTTGAGTTGAGTAGAATTTGAATGAAACTCAAATTAGTATGGATTCAAGTCAAAGTTTGTAGACATTTAAGAGCTTTTTATTTCAAAAAAAAAAAATTCTATTTGAGTGTTGGTTCTTTTTATTTGCAATAATCACTTCAAACGAAGTTTGACTCAATGGTGTATTTTTTTTTACTCAATGGTGTATTTTTTTTTCTTGTTGCGATGAGACATTTCACTAGATGAATTCTGAGCGTTAGGCTAAGTTTTTCAATTGCTAAAATGGGAAATTCATAAAATCAAGTGGGTGATTTTAACAAATGAGAAAACTATGCGCTAAAATCAACCCACTTTTCTTTGCTAAAATGAGTTGATTATAGCACCCGGTTTAGCAAATGGGGAAACCAAGCGCTAAAATCAACTCATTATCCTCCCAATTCACGTGCTTTATAAACAAAAGGGTTTCATATTTTGTTTTGGACTTTGTTAGGCGTACAGAAGTACAGAACACAAGGTTTATCCTTTTTTTTTTGTCTGGATAGTTACTAAAGAATATAATTTTCTAGTATATTTGTGATCATTAGAAAATTAAAAATAGTTTATGCATTGACAATTTGACATTAACACCAACAACGTGACAACGTACATGAGAAATAGTACGATTGTCCTCGCCTAAAGTTTGTGTTTTGGGATTATTATTTGTAGTGGCATCATTTGCAATCTAGAATAATACATATCTTTAAATATACAAAGTTGAAGATTTATTTACTTCTTCGGTCATGCATTTTATGCTTTAATTATAACCAAAACAAAAAGCTCCTCTCCCACAATAAGAGTCAACGGTAAGTAGGGTTATTGCAAATTTAACAAGAAAATATATGATATTTATATGGTGAATTAGACTTTTGAGAACTTTATTTTTCAGCCTTTGACTTTTAAATTTTTGGGCTTTTGGATTACGATCAAAATGTACTTTTAATTTGGTAAAAGTGTTTGAGAGAAATGTGCATAATATTTTTTGCAATAGGAGTAGTATTTGGGAGATATGTATGTCTTTTTGTTAACCAAAATGAGAAAAGTGAAAAATGAGAAGTCAAAAAACTCCTCTCATAGCTCCTTTTCACTTCTTGCCTCCAATGTCAAAATCTGAAAATGTGTTTTGGCATTTGGCAGCCAAACACACAAAAGTTAAAAATGAGAAGTTGAAAATGCAAAAAGGCAGTCTAATTTTCAGCTTTTCATATTCAATTTTTTTGATTTTTTGCCTTTTTAAATTATGGTCAGAATGTATTTTGAATTTGGTAGGAGTGTTTTGGGAGAAATATGCAGAATATATTTTGCCACAAAAGTAATGTTTGAGAAATATGTACAAAATATATTTTGTAGATCTTTTTGTTAATCAAAATGTAAAAAGTGGAAAATGAGAAGTCAAAAAGCTTCTTCCAGACTACTTTTGGCTTCTCTTTTCTAATGTCAAATTTTGAGAATGAGTTTTGACTTAATATGTTTTGCGTTTGGACAACCAAACACTCAAAACTTAAAAATGAAAAGTTGAAAATCAGAAAAGTAGTCGGGCAAACATTAAGGTGTTTTTTTTTTTTGAACTGCAAAAGAGTGGGAAGGGGCGACGAACGTAGCAACCCCCCATGGATGTGACCGCTGTGGAATGTCCGGTTGAGTCATAGCTATTGTCCGAACATGACAAGCTGTCACCACAGCACCACCTAGGCGACTAATTGACCAAAGGCCTTTCCTGCATATCCACACAAGTCCCAGCAATGGCATGGGAGAGATTCGAACCTGAGAGGTCCATGCACAGGAAGGCGCGAAGAATTTTATCCCACTCACTTTGGCCAACAAGGCTACCACCTCAGTGGCAACACATGAGGGTGTTTGACAACCCTCTTTTTGCATTTCGGGATTCTACTTATTACATTTTGAGTGTTTGGGGATGGTGGCCCAAATAGGTTTTGCCAAAATTGGTTTTCAGATTTTGGGTTTAGAAAGCATAATGAAAAAAAGACGGTGAGATGAGCTTTTTGACTTCTCATTTTCCACTTTTCTTATTTTGATTAACAAAAACACCTACAAAATATATTCTACACATATCTCCTAAACACTACTCCTGTTGCAAAATGCATTATGTATATTTCCACCAAACACTCTTTCCAGATTCAAAACACATTCTGACCATGATCCAAAAAACCAAAAAAGTAAAAAAAATAAGAATGAAAAACTGAAAAGTAAAGGCTCCCAAGTCCCAAATACCCCCCCCAAGCCTACGTATTTTGACAGTAAGCACCGATCCGTGAAAATTTTTTGGGTGCGAATAGGGTACCGCACACATGATGTCCAAGTGCACATCTCAGTCGTCCAAAAGTGTTTTGGACGGCCTATATTTCTTTTTCCCCCTCTCCTCTTTCTCTCTCATCTTTTTCTCTCTTCTTTCTCTCTCTAAAATCAGGATAATCCAAAATACTTTTGGACGATCGAGATGCGGGTTTAGTAAGTTTTATCCCATTCTTGGTAGGGAATAATGCCCAGCAGCCGTTAAGCTGATGTTTGGTTACAGGAATTTGTCGGTGGGGGCTAGGGAGGGTAAATTACACTTACCTCCCCTGAGGTTTCTGACAACATCAGGGACCTCTCTTGCTTTTTCTGAAATTGCACCGAAACCCCTTGTCAGTCATGTCTGATGGATGCCGTTAATATGAGGGGTGTTTTGTCAATTTTACCCTCAACAACCATACTAATCACACAACATTACCATGGCCAACTGATCCCTCAAATTTTTTTTTTAATGGATGACCTGATCCCCTTATTGTAGTGTGTAAACCCAACAATAAAGCCATACCTGAATTTTTTTTTTGTCCTTTATGATTTATCATTAGATTCATATCAATAGATTTCGAATTACATTAAATGATTGATTTGACCTTCTTTTATTATGGGATTATTGCTTTGTACTTATTCACTATCTTTTTTATTTTATTTTTTTCGCTTTTGTTACTTTTGCATGAAATTTTTTTAAAATTATTTATTCGTCAAAAATACTTTGGGTACCGATAGGGTATCGATGAGTGTGGGGGCCACTTCAGGGACCCAAACAAATGATCTTCATTGGTTTAAAAAAAAAAAAAGACCAAGTACATAAAAAATCAGCTCAATCGAATAACTTTAAATGCTTGATTTAATTTTTTAATTTTTCTTCAAAATTCCTATAGAATCCACTATCTTAGATTTTGAATAAAAATTGAAAGATTTGATTAAATTTTTGCGACTACCCAGTTGAGCTGATTTTTTGAAGGATCACTGGAAAAAATAATTCAAATAAATGAACGGCTCGGATCATTTGAGTGAGACCTAAAGTTGGCCCCATGCACCCAACAGTAAACTACCCATAGTCGAGCTTAAGAGAGAGTACGTTCCTTACTTGCTGTCATGCGGTCACTCAACCAGATCCTTTGTGTTATAGCAATAGGAAAAATGATCACAAAACCGATGTTGTTATGCTGGATCATAATTGCCTGCTAGTTTCAGAGATAACCAGTTCATTCTGAGAGAGCAATGGGATGTTAAAATTTATTTACACTTTTAGCTCTTTGCTTGTTGCTTCCTTTTAGCACATTCCTTTCTACGTTCTGTGGAACGATTGCATTGGCCTTCATTGTTCTATATTTCGAACTTACCCATGAGTCTGTTCCCAAGGTGTTTGATCAACTGCTTGAGTGAACTCTGGTTTTAGTTTTCGTACCACAAATCATATATTTTTACTGTTTCTTGAAGTATTAAGTGTTGTCCTAAAGAGAATTTTCTACTCAACTTTGGGATGCTTTTTATCAACTCCCCAAGGCATTTCATCGCCTGCCCAGTGCCGAAAGGTCAAGGAAGTTGTTGACCTGATGACAGGGGAGCCGGCAACCAGAGTTGGATCCATAATCATGGATTCCAGGGCACAGAGATATAAAGGTGAATACACTGACGATGCTCCCTGATGCGCTCATGATGCTTTTATGGGGGCATTTGAACAATGATGGGATATAGATGGATTTTATCAAGAAAAAGAAGAGGAAGATGAATTGGGACAAAGTTGATGAGTTAGTTGGCTATTGCGTGGAAGAAAGATGAAGAGTATTTTAATGTCATATTCTTCAATGCACAGGAAGATTGATGACAGAACAAATGATGTTATGCTGGATCAAAATTCCCTATTAGTGTTACAGATGCTTTGTTCCTTCTGAGAGAGCTACGGGATGTTAGAAATTCTTTTCAATTTTAGCTCCTTACTGCTAGCTACTTTGTGATGACAGACGTAATTTAGAGGAGATATGAACTTCAGCTTAGTGTGAATGACTCTGAATCCAATCTTCCTTGGGTCTACTTTGTGGGAGAAACTAATCTATTCAAATGAGAACCTTCCGATTCTCTTGGTCCATAAGTGCTAATGGTAACTTTACTGTTTTTTTCTGGTTATGAGCTTACCAGCTCCAACCCTACACAGATTGAATTGGAACTGGTTATGGAAGTTAGTATCCCTCAAAAACTAACTTGCACCTGCATATGCATACATGGTAATATTCTCCCTAATCATCGAAGGTCCATTAAAAGTATGACCGAAAACCCCGTTGTCCTAGGTGTAACAAAGAGGTTGAGGATCTGAATCAAATTGGTCTAATTTCCCTATTTTGCAGGTCCCAAGAGAAGGTTTTCCAAATTGGATGGAGTTGATGATTGAGAATGTCAGATAGAGTAGTCAGGAACTCAGGATTTCCTAGCAGTGCCTTGGAACTTGATTTTTCTTGCAACTCTATGGTTTATTTGGAATGCCAAAAAATCTTTGAAAATGGTGATTATCCGTACTGTATTCGGCTCATTCATAGATACATGGAGGAAATTACGGAGGCATTTAATCCTCCTCTTGGGTCTTGTCATAACCATGTGAAACTGATCATTGGGTGTTTCCCAGGTCGTTGGAAAATGAAGCTCAATACTGATGGAAGCTCCAAAGGAACTGCAAGGAATTCTCCATTGGCTAAAGGTCGTTGCAGAGCATCAAATGGACAATGTTGAACTTGAATCAGGATTCTGAAGCAGCTATCCAAGAAGGTCCAGTGCCTAATGCCCCATACCTTTCTCTGGTGGGGGAATGCAAAAGGCTGGTTGCAAAGTTAGGGATCTCCATTATGCACGCTCTATAGAAGGAAACAAACTCGCAAACAAGCTTAGCCAGAGGGTTTTGTGCAAGACTGTGATCGGTTATGTTCATTATTCCTCTGAACAGTATCACAGAGATGTTCGCTGGGGATATGGCCATTGTGGGCGTTGAAAGTGGATGATCCTCTTTGGAGATTTCTTTTCAGTTTCTTTTGTACCAGAAAAAAGAGCCATATATTTGAAAACAGAAAAGAGAAATAAAATGAAAGCCTGTAAACATCACAAGTGACTAAAGGTTTTGGTCTACCTGTGATTAGAGACAGTTTGGTTTGGGAGATCATGACAAGTCTCAAGTGTTTAACCTCTAGCCGGCTTTTCAAGAACAGCGGAGAAAAACTGCTCACCACCTTCTTTATCCATCTTCTGCACCACCCTCCACAGCAGCTTCTTATACCCAAGTCTGTTGATTTCATTCAAGTACATCTTCATATCTTCCGTCTTGCAAAAGAAACGGTCCACCCAAAGGATCCCCTTGGGCCGGAGCACCCGGTCCCAATCAAACAACACAAATTGGAGGAGTTCCATCCCTATCCACCCGTCGAAGAACAATGTAGAATGAATAATGTCAAGTGTATTGTCAAAGAAAGGCAGTCTGGAGCCAATGGAGATGTACAGAGGAAGTAGACCCCTTAATGCTATCACCTCATTAAAGGGTGCTCCTAAGTTTATGGTACCAGAAGCAATGGTTACATTTTTCTCCCTCATGATCGCAGCAAAAGAGCCGGTTGTTGGGCTGAAATCAAGGCCAATTCGGATCTCCCCTGGTTTCAGCTTCAGAACTTCATCAACTGTGAACTCCGCTGATTCAGACTCATTGGTTGGAACTTCCCATGCTCTCTTCGACAGGTCGAAGCAATCAGAACATTTGTAAAAGCCTCTTTTTCCAATCGTTTCATTCGCAAAGAGACACGAGTAGTCTTTGCATTTATATTTGTTCCATAAAATGTTTACATCACTTGGGGGAGTCCAAAGAGAGGAGTAGAATGGAAGTGGCTTACTGTATTTTTTTGATGATTTTGAAAAGCACCTTCTTCTGGGTAGTGGCTCACACCCACCAAGTAGAAGCTTCTGAGCTAAGTCCCAATCATCTGGGCATGGACCGTAGAGCTTGTAAGTCATGTACCGGTCTAGATGCGCTGCCATACCGTCACAACCAAGTCCAATAGACGGATTAACCGCTTCCAATCCAAGGAAGTTCTTCTTCCCACTAATCCTGTTTGGTTTGGGCAAAATATAGCTCTGAATCTCAGCAGAGGTGAAAACTTTCCCACGTGGCAATCCTTGCTCTTCTTCGCTCTCCTCTGGCTCGGTGAGATCTTCATCCACGTTGCTCGTTTCGTTCCCACTAGAAGAGTTTGTGTAAAAAGCTTGTAGACTATCTGCTAGCTTGTCCAAGGATAGAGCAATGTGGAGAACTTGATCTGAGAATACGGATATCGAGTTTGGTTCCGTGTTCTTGGAATGGAGCTGTTCTAATAGTTTTCCCAGTTGGGTCTGCAAATCTGAGATCTGGGTTTGAAGGGAATAAGGTACAGCCAATTGGGCACCTGAGTTTTTGGTGGCAAATTGGAAAATGAGGTTAGGGTAAGAGACTCTGGAATTGAAGACTATGATTATGAGGGTGGTGATGAAGAGAAGAGGACATATCATTCTAACAGAAAAAAGCTTCCTGGAGTGCATTTTGATGGCCTGGGATTGTTTTGTTTCTGCATTCCTAATACTGGTTTTTTCTTTGACTTTGATTTCTCTGAGGTAATAATGCTCATTCTAGTTTTGATCCCTTATTCAACAGTTGACCTTGGAAATGAGTTCAGATTCTCTCCTTAAGTCATGTTTGCTTGTCCCTAGGTGCCTTTTCTCATTGTTTACTTCTTGTTTTGCCTTGGAGAACTGCATAACTTAAAGTGAAAGCATCTTGATCTTTGAAAAGTTGCAAAATAAATGTGTAAATAAGCTGCATTCTACCACTCAGTACACATTTTAAATTCCAGCCCGCATCCTTTTTGTAACAACATCAGAGTGTGGTAACATCATTTGTAATTGCAGGTGCCTACTGGACCAACTCGAGCCGGCGATAAAATGTTACATGAGCTTCATGATGATCAGATGAAGCAACGGATTGCGTTATCAGTGAATTTCATGATGATCAGGGGTTACATACCACAAATTTATGTGTCTTATCCATGTATGTTTAAGTCTACCCAAAAAAAAAAAGAAAAAAAAGAAAAAGGGAGGTAAATAGCCAACAATTTCGTACAACTGAGTTTTTTTGGCAAGGCAATTCATAATATATCCTACAGCTCAGAGGAGGAGAAATTGTTTTATGCTCTTAGAGCATTGCTCCAAAGATCCTCTGAATCACATATTTTTGAGTTGCCCACACCTAAATATGTGGTTCAAAGACCTTGTGCAGGAATGCGCCTGGAGCAGCAGTGGAGCCTGGAATAGCTTCTCCAAAACAAGGGAGTATTGTTAACAATTATGTTTTACCTGTTACAGCATCCACACCCATGAATGCCATTTTTCCATTGTTATTCTCATTTTGCGTAAAACAATGATTAGTGCCATTTTGTAAAAAATAAATGGCAAGGGTGCTACACTCATGCATGCCACTGTCATTGTCATTTTCATTTTTCTCTCTTTCATTTTCAAATGTCAACTTTGTCCAAAAATTTGCCATATATGACAAATGAATTGGCATTAGCAAAATTTGAGAGAATTTTAGCAATGTGGGTGTGGCACCCAATTTTGCCATTTCTGAGAAATAACAGCGATGTTACACTCGTTTAACAGTGTCAATTTAGCCCAGCCTGGCCCACAAATCGTCGGGCTCAAGAAGTCCAAGTTCATTGGGCTCCTGCAATAAATCAGGCTTGGGTCAAACCCACTCATGTCAAAATATCTAGGTCTAGGCTCAGCCCATAACCCTAACATATTGGGGCTACGGGCATGGCTTAGGTTCGGACTCAAGCTCGGGCCGCACTATACAAGGCCCTTATTTTAGAACTTTCTTTTGTATAAGTAAACCATAGTTTTAATCTTTAAATACACTTATCACTTCAAAAATAGACTACACGATTATTTTTAATATATCATTTGAATGAAGTGTCTTTATTGCATGATTATATAATCGAATAAGTATAACGGGTAAAAAGTATTAAACGAAGTCTTTCTATTAAACAAACCATGAATTGTACATTGCAAAATTTTTCAAAAATAACAAAAGAGTGGAGAGAATATTTTTTGCCATAAAAACACCACCAAGCGCCAATGTAGGGCAGTAATTATTTTGGCCTTTTTCTATTTCAAAATGTAAGTTTGAACTTTAAACACTAGAGTTTGAGTTTTGAGTTAAATAAAATCTACTTTGGACTTATTATGAACAAAGGCAAGATTCGAGTTTTCATACTTTTTTATTGGAGCTCAACATACTTCTAATACCACTCACACGTGGTGGGACCTTAACTTCGGGAGTCAAATTATTTCTGAATTACCATGGTAAGAGCCTTTTTAGAATTAATAGAGCGCCCTACAAATTTTGAAAGCCCTCACCGATATTGGATTGACTTAATTTTTTTTTTACGGAATCAGAGAAAAAGATTTTAAGAAAAACTCACGATTTGAAGGATTTTAAGGAGCTGGGGTGAATTAGCAGGGAGTTGGAAGGGGAAGGAAAATAGGACGACGCGGCAACAGATAATGGTGGGACAGGGAGGTGGGAGAGAAATAGTGGGATAGAGGATCCGCCGCTGCCCTGCAATGTGTGCCTTTAGAGTTTTTTTTTTTTCTTTTGTGTTTGTATATGTCATATTGTTTATTTTTCATTAGGATGTTGGATTATCTTGTCTTGGAAATCTTTTCCATGGTGATTAGGGTAAATATGGGGGTGGACTAGTTTTATAAGAAAGCATTTTTGTTTATTTTTTGTTACATATGAAACACTATGCCGCATAAACAAATGTGTAACACTATGTACACAAGCAGGAGGAGCCATAAACTGCATTTCTTGATATTGTTCCTTTATACTGTTCTGAATTGTGCATTGAAGCTCATATAGTAATTAGAGTATGTGGTGTTTGGAAGTCAATTATTTTTTGAATGTTGGATTGTGAATTAAAGATAAGTTTTTGTAGTATAATGAGAATGATATGTATAAAAGATTTTTCTGATTTTGGGAAAAAAAATATGTGCCTAATAAATTTTACAGAAGGGTTTGTGAGAGTGGATGTCTGATTAGAATTCAACAAGGTCCTAAAAAGGTGATTCATAAAGTAATTCTGCGTTGATTTTTAGATTCTGCATTCTCTAGTTCACTTTCCAAAATGTCATTCTGCATTCTTTCGGTTCTTGGAGGTTTAGGGAGACCAATATTTCAGTGGTATTCTGAGAGTAACTACTTTGTGCAAATATTGCCAATGGTTAAGTCTGTCTCCAATTATCCCCGTTCATACCCCCAATGATTGAGGACTAAATGAGTTTTATTATTATTGTATATCTCTCAAACGCCCAAGATGCAAAAAAAAATGTAGGCCAAACATACTACTTTATTAAAGTTTCTTGTCTTGCTATTTTTCTTTTCAGTTGTGAGTATAAGTATAGGGAATGGTGCCACTGAATTTTGATTTTCAAAGGAGGGGGCTGAGGTAGGGGTGAGAATTTATGACACGATACGATAATACGATCCGAACACGATACGAAGTTAGCGGGTTAGTGTTGAGTATTTCTGACACGAAACACGTATATGACACGACCCGAGAACACTATTTGTAAATAGGTCAGGTTCGGGTTCAACCCGCATAACCCGAGAATGACACGAATTAACCTGTTCGTCTATTTGTGTCAACACGGTAACCTGAGAATGACACGAATTAACCCGCATAACTCGAGAATTAACCTGAATTAACCCGCATAATCCGAGAATGACACGAATTAATCGTGTCAATTCGTGTTGGGTTCGGGTCGAATTTGTCTAAATAAGTCGTTTACAAAGTTAATCGTGTCAACCCGAATACGACACGAATATTAGCAGGTCGGGTTAGGGTTCAATTTTTCGACACGATTAGTAAAGTATGTCATTTCGACACGAACCCGATTTGACACGAACCCGATTCGACCCGACGCCCCACGCTGAGGTTAGATTTTGTTTTTTTGGATGAAATTGATATTATCATTGGCAATGAAACTTCCACAGGAGAATATTTACACTTTAGCCACAGACTAGTAGTATTGATTGCTGACTCTGACAGGAGCTCGTTTCTGGTCTCCTCTGATGATACGTTGAGAGAACCTATTTATTACCAATTATTTCTTCTGTTTGCAGTTTTAAATAATTTTGGCACTTCACCTTTTGTAGATAAGAAACAAAAGGGGAGAAAAATGAGTTCATGAAGTGAAGATTCGTGGCTGAACTTCTATGTTAAAATGGAGAAAAAGGGTTTCCAAGATGTAATTTTGATGCAAGGCATTTCAGGTAAGCTGATTCATTAGACGAGTTATTGTTCTTGAAAAGGTAATTTCCATTTTCTTTTTGTTAAAACTGCATGTTGGTTAAAACTTGGGAGAAATTTGTCCAAGGTTTGTGAGCTGGATGTGCTGATCCTATCAGTTTATGTTAGTTTGTTTGCCTTCCAACAGTCAATTAAGGGCTAGCAAATGTCCTTAAATTTAGAGACTGGATTCGTCTGGTGGAAATTGCTTTACTATAAAAAAGGACCTGATTTCTCTGCAATCCAACTCTACAGACGCCTCTGCCTTTCAATGTCGGCCGTTTATCCCGACAATTGGTGGTCCGATTTGCGGAAGTATATCTTACTTGTAGGATACTTTCAACAAGTATGTTCAAACACTTTTGGATGACTGAGATCAGACAAATTGCCCTCTAGACAAGCCATTTCCCGATAATAAAAAAAGGTGAAAATTGCACTGGTTTTATAGTAGGTTATGGTGTAGTATGTAATAGGGGTAGTTTTGTTTTCGCCAAAATAGAGTTCAGGCATCAATATCATATGTTATGATTGGTACAAGCGCGTCTCGAGCCCACAGGAAGGGTTATGTTGATACATACATAACTTTTACATCTCATCTTTGATCTATAGATATTAGCATTACCGTAACATGTAATGTTGATTTAGTAAAAACTTTTTATTTATGGATAGAGTCGGTCCTAGAACGAATCTTCAAAATACACACACACCGTAATTGAGCCATTAAATCCTGAGAATCTGATATGCATCATCAGGAATTACATTAGGCTAGATCCTAGAACAACATAATCCCATGAGGTATGACTAATGACAATGTTGTTTCTAAAGATCAATGGGTCAATGTATTTTGTTTTCCAGTTGATAGTATCTTAAAACATAAACCTTTCAGACAAGTGGCTTTTGTTGTTCTGATTCTTACATCCATTTAGCCAGTCTCTGTATTGGTAATCTGTATTTAATTTCGGCTTCTCTGCCTTAACAGATTGTACTATGGAGCTCATGTACGACGGAACCATTGAGTGACCAGTCCATCATTTCAGTCGACTCTCGGAAAGAGCCAACTAAGTTGCTACTAAGTTGTTACAAATTGGATCTTCTATACTTTCTTGTCATTGACAAGCAGCTCCTAAAATTTCTTCCACACATTTGTTGTCACAATTCCCTCTTCGTTTCATAGCGTAACCCCCCAAAACATGCTAATTCGCTGTGCTCCTGTGTCAGTTCTCATCCCTCTCTTCTTCTTCATTCCTCCTTTTATCGTCAGTATCGCGGTTAACTTACCCACGCCTTATTCCCCTATTGATAATCTGGCCATCAACTGTGGTTCGTCGGGCAACTTGATCACACATGATGGCCGGGAATGGATTGGAGATATTGGCTCAAGATTTTCCCAGTTGGACAAACAAAAAAGCAAGTCAGTGACCTCAAAAGCCTTCCGCCAATTTTCTGATGCGGTCCATCATGTTCCATACATGAGTGCTAGAATCTCTCGTTCTCAATTCTCCTATACATTTCAAGTATATCCAGGCCAGAAATTCATCCGCCTGCATTTCCATCCAGTGTCATATCCCGGCTTCGAAAGGTCCAGCGCCATTTTCACTGTAAAAGCTGGCCAGTACACCCTACTTAGCAACTTCAGTGCTTCCCTCACGGCTGATGCTTTGGGGTTGAGATCTTTTGTTAAAGAATTTTGCTTGAACGTGGGTGAAAGTCGAGCCTTAACCATATCTTTCTTTCCATCTCCTAGTAGTCCTGATGCTGCATATGCTTTTATCAATGGAATAGAGATCGTCTCCATGCCTACCGGTCTTTATTACACCCAAGGCAATGACCCTGGTGCCTTTGTCGTCGGCCAGACCTATCGATTCTTTATTGAAAACAGCACTGCCCTTGAGATGATTCAGCGTCTCAATGTTGGTGGGAGCTCAATCTCATCGGTTGAAGATTCTGGTATGTTCCGGGAGTGGCCTGAGGACTCAAATCACCTGATGGAATCTACTGTTGTACCAATAAGCACGACCATTCCAATCAAATACACTAGCATACCCACATACATAGCGCCCCAAAAGGTTTACCAAACAACCTGGTCAGTGGGTCCAACCAAACAACCCGGCCAGCTGAACAATTTTACCTGGAAATTGCCTGTTGATTTGGGTTTTAGATACCTCATTAGGCTCCATTTCTGTGAGCTGGAATATGCAATAAAAGATAATGGCCAGAGGGAGTTCTGTATCATCATAAATGAGCAGATAGCCGAGGCTTATGCCGACATTACCAAATGGAGTGGTGGAATAGGAGTTGCAGTATACAGGGACTACGTGGTTAAGATGGAAGGAGATAGAATGGAGGGTAAGCGGGACCTGGTCATAGCTATACAGCCTCACTGCCCTGGCAGGAGAAGTAAACATGCTATTGACCCAATTTTAAATGGAGTAGAAGTATTCAAGTTGAGCAATCTTGAGAACAATCTGGCTGGTCCAAACCCAGAATCCTTGGCAGATAACAGGACATCCAAGGCACCAAGGCAGGGAAAAGTACCATTAATTTGTGAAGGCATGAAGGTGATTGTAAATGGGGTGATAATTGTCATTACTCTTTTGAACATCGTTGTTCACCAGCTATGTATGTGGGCAGAAAACTCAGGTAAGACAACCATCTCAAAGTCTTCTCCCAGGGAAATTAGCTGTCGTTTTTCACTTGCTGAGATGCATTTGGCGACCAACAATTTTGATGATGCATTCATCGTTGGTTGTGGTGGATTTGGGAAGGTGTATAAAGGGATCATCAATGAAGGGACAACTATTGTTGCCATAAAGCGGTTGAATTCCTCGTCCAGGCAAGGGGCTCATGAGTTTTGGACTGAGATTGCTACGCTTTCCGAGCTCCGACACACTCATCTTGTCACTCTGATCGGCTATTGCGACGACTGCCAAGAGATGATCCTTGTGTACGAGTATATGGCTCATGGGACACTTGCTGATCATATTTACAAAAATAGAAGAAAAGCTGATGGGATTTCTAGTCTAACGTGGGAGGAAAGGCTAAGTAATTGCATTGGTGCCGCACGTGGATTAAACTACCTTCATGTGGGTACCAATCTAAGAGTCATACACAGGGATGTGAAGAGCACAAACATTCTATTGGACGAGAACTGGGTAGCTAAGATGTCAGATTTTGGGTTGTCGAAAATGGGTAATACAAATCAGTCTGGAAGCCATGTTAGCACAAATGTAAAAGGCACATTTGGGTATTTAGATCCCGAGTATTATTCAACCCACAGACTTACCAGGAAATCTGATGTGTATGCCTTTGGTGTAGTACTGTTAGAGGTGCTGTGTGGGAGGCCAGCCGTGGATATGAAACTCGAAGAGGAGCAACATAGTCTTGCGTTATGGGCCCAACGTTGCATTAGAGAGGGAATAATTCACCAGCTCATTGATCCCCATTTGGAGACTCAAATGTCACCTTATTGTCTCAAGGTGTTTGTGGAAATTGCCATGAAATGTCTACATAAGTACTCAAAGGACCGGCCTACCATGGAAGATGTGGTGGGGAGCCTTGAGCTTGCATTGGCGGCACAGAAGAGCTCAAGTTCTTGGACAGAGAAGGAGGCTATCAGCAATAATGGTGGGGCAGACAATGAGCAAATTGTTTGTGGGCTGAACGATGAACCTCTGTCTGTAAAAAGACCCAAATCAACAATCACGAAGTTGGTTCAAAGCATGGTAGTTACAGCTAAAGGTAAGGATCTGCAGAGGAAGAAGCCCAAGGATCAAGTTTCGGATTCGTTTGCTGGTGGGTCATCATGGTGGTGGCCGTGGAAACCCTCTACGAATAGTACCAAAAAACCAAATGGAAGACGTTTGCCACCATTGCTGGAGGATCTATGCCGTCATTTATCCCTAGCTGAAATTCAAGCGGCCACCAACAATTTTGATTGCAATCTCATTATCAGACATGGTTCAATAGGTGAATTATATAAAGGGTATATCGACAATGGAAGTCTTGTGGTTGTGATCAGAAGGCTTAACCCGGGATCATCTTTGGCACGCCAATGTTGGGATAACGTCGAAATCCTTGCAGAGCTCCATCACATCAACCTGCTCTCTCCAATCGGATACTGCAGCGACAGAGGGGAAATGATCCTGTTGTACAACTATCTGGGCAATGGATCTCTGTGCGATCATCTCTTTGGAATGCACAATGATCCTCTTCCATGGAAAAGAAGGCTTGAGATCTGCATTGGTATTGGACAAGGACTACAATACCTCCATGCGGGTACGAGGCATATGGTTATCCACCGTGACATCAAGTCTACCAATGTCTTGTTGGACCATAATTGGGTGCCTAAATTTTCTTTTTTGAAATCCTCCATTTTACTGGAACCTAGCAGCATGGCAACTGCTGAGATTATTGGTGGCACGTTTGGGTATAAGGCTCCAGAGTGTAGAAAGGGTCCTGTGACTGAAAAAATTGACGTATACTGTTTTGGCATCGTGTTGCTGCAAGTACTATCTGGTTTGGACGTCTCGGGTACAAACTGGACTTCGGTAGACTACTTCAGAAGTTGCGTGAACAGGAAATGTGTTGATCCCACCGTTCTCCAGTATAGGCATTTGGTAAGCTACTTCAGAGGTTGCATAGACAGGAAGTGCATTGTTCACATCATTGATCCCTACCTGATGGGGAAAATACCACCAGAATGTTTTTGGGTATATGTCAAGGTACTATGGAGTTGCTTGCATTACCAGGGGTTCAAACGGCCGTCGATGGATGACGTGGTGCGGAGGCTCCAGCTCGCGCTACAGCTGCTGGAGACTTCAGGTGATAATATACGATTCGGTGGTGAATCCGAGGTTGACAAAACAGAAATGTCATACAAGGAGGTGGTAGCTCAGGCTTACAATGATGCCTTGTTTAATGACAGTGAACCCTTTTTCATCGACGGTGATTTTTTTTTTTTGTCAATCGACGGTGATTACTTCACCTCAAGTACCAGTCAATTGAGACGAGCTTCCCGAGTTCCAGTTAATCTATGTAAGAAGCATTCTGATTACTGTCCATGTAATGTAGCTCGCTAGCACCAGATTCAGAGGATGAAGAATGAATCGTAAATTAGTATGGGAAGGGTTTTCCGCAAATGCATGGATGTGTAGCTGTAGTGGAATGTGTTCTTCTGACTGTTTGCGTTTCCTTTCTGATATTCATGTTTGAACTGAGATGTATTGTGTGTGCTATGAATCTATGATTAGTATTATCTTAGGACGTAAAATGATCAGAAAGTTCATGAATTTCTGGTAGGGCCATTTTCGTGCCAAAAATGTAATTTATAAAACAAAGAATTAACAAGTATTTCGTACACCAGTAGTTAAGTCCGAGATTGTCCACGGGGAATGAAAAGCTAAGTTGTAGATTCAATTAATTTCTAATTTAATTCGGAGAGAAAAAGAAGTTTCGATTTGAATTATCAAACTAAAATTAACTAAAAAAGCAATAAAAGGGTTTGAAAGCAGGAGAGAGAAGGAACTAGGGTTTTCGATTCAATCTACCCCTCGTAACGTGATCATCATAGAAACTAGGGCAATTAGTCAACATGAAGAGCGGACTACTGTAAGGGTAGCAATCCCTACCGATAACCGTCAAGAGAATTCATAAGACTCGTACACCGTAAAGACTATCACAAAACTTGTACACCGTAAAGACTATCTCAACATAGCACGGATTGTCTCACCGGACTTAATGGGTAGCACGACCTATCTTATGTTGTATAGCCTATCTCAGAGACTATCATGAAATATCGAAAATGTTGTATAACGGTGCTTGATATCATGAATACACAGAAGATGGATGGGACCATGGGAAAAATAATAACTGTCATAAAGATATGAATCATCCAAAAAGTTTTACAACTACTTGTTGAATAAAAACCCTAAAAATCTACAGAATCATACTATTTGGAGATAAGTATCCTCGTTACCCTAGCCGGAGCGTTTAGCCAATCATTGAGAAGTTGGATCAGTCGGACTCACAGCCGTGAGCCCTGTTATGCCTCCGAAAGAGCCTCCTCTTTATTCTGAATCTCCACTGATTTAGTTGCCAACATGCTTAGTTCCGAGTCACTTGTTATCTTCCTTGGGCTTTAACAAATTCTCTACACCAAGATTTCACATTAGCAACCAAACCACTTAATTGGCCCACCAATAGATTACTCAATCTCACCCAATAAGGTAATATATAGCCTACGTTGTTGTATTTGTTGGGCATTCCTTAATTGCAAACTGCTGCGATGACTCATGTTGTTGATATACTCATTTTGTTTTTCTTTGAGCCTTCGACTTTCTCGGAATAGCCACATGGTTCTGTTACTTCTGCTACTCCAGCTTGAAGTTTTGCTGTGTTAAAGTTCATCTCATGTCAATTGTGTTTTCATTTGTGTTTCATTTCATCTTTGTATTTCAGTTGTTTAGATAGTTAGGCGAGAGTGACAGGTCATCAATCCAAGTGTATCTCAATTGTGTTTTCATGGTTCTGTTGTCCAGCTTTATAGCTAAGTATATAAAGCTCATTCTCTCCTCTTTGTAACCGACTTTGATCATATGAATACAAAACCACTTTCTTCACTTCTCTCTCTAGAATTCTGTTTCTCTCTTTTTGTCACCGTACCAAATCCGCCTCTCCCAACGACCAAAGCATCATCAAAGTTGTTGGTTGCCAGTTGTATCTCAGTAAGTGAAAAACAACGGCACAATTCATCGGACTGCTGCACACCATTTGTAGTTGTATCCACACTATCTAGAGATGACATATTTAGGAGCTTTTGGACTGGTCACTAACCATTAAAATTAGATGATGAAATTGTATTGCTGGAAGTACGAAAGTTACGATGACAAAGGAAGATGGAGTGAAAGAGGGATGAGATTTGGGAGGTGAGAAAGGACTCACATTTGCCAACGATGGTTCACCAACGGTGTCCTTTATTTAATCAATATACCAACTTTTTTCTCAGTGAAGTTCTATTAGGGTAATATAGATGTTCTTGTTTTCGATTAAACTATGTGAGTTAAACCTACTATTAAATGCCGAAATCAGGGATTTGTGACAGCAGGGTGTTTTAGACCATGGAAACCATATAAGAAATCTGCAAGAGTAGAAGATTCTTATTATAGTGTTTAATTACGCATGTGAATAGTTATTTAACTGAAGATGCTTTACAGCTCAACAATCTAAAGCTCAGCTCGTTTGAATAAGTTCAGCTCCTTTATAGAGGCTTCTTTAGTAAATGACTGGCTCAGCTCATCAAGAGCTCCACTCGTTTACAAAAGAGCCGAGCTTGAGTTTTATGCTCATTTAAAGCTTAAACACTACAAAGCTCGGCTTAGCTCGGCTCGGCTAGTTTGCACCCCTACCTGGTTGTCAGAACCCTTGAGCAGGAAATCTGATGAAACTCAATTGTTAACGTCAGTGCTTCAACTGCTAGTATTTTGAAGAGACTGGTATTATTGCCCCAAGCAGTGCTGAAACTCCTAAAAAATTATAAGTCAACTATACCTGAATGCAACTTAAATCAATTGAATAATGCAGAATACTATTACAAAATTTCATTAGGTCATCAGCACTGCACAGGTGTGCCGTCCTTATTTCTTAACATCTCCTGTGGTATTGAACATTGGCGATTGAGAACTTGCGAGAGTGCGTTCGCTCTATAGCAAACAAATAAGTTGGAAACAAGATCTTCCACCCTTCTACCCACTCTATGTATACCAGTAGAAAACACAGGAGTTGTAACACGCATCTGAATAACCTCCATTAACTCCATTGTGTCCCAAAAAAATTCCCATCTTACCGAGTCATAAGCCTTTAAGAAATACACTTCCATGGAACACTTGGGCACTTCACTATTTCAGTTCCAATTCGTTATTTACTCTTGTGCCAGGAATACATTATCGCTGATGCTACTGCCCCAGATAAAGGCTGACTGAACTTCCTATATAGTCACAGCTAACACTATCTTAAGCTCTTCCGCTAGAATCCTATGGGGCATATTCTGATTAGCAACGTGCTCGGGGTTCCCTAGTCTGGATTCATTGATACGCCTAATCTTTTTTCTATTTTCAATCTATTTCTCGCTGCTATGTTTCCCATTTACATGGTTCATTTCAGTAGTAGATTCGTCATTGGGCTACAAGCGAGATATTATTTGAGCAATGTGTGATATCTTTCATTCTGCATTGGTAATTTCATTGTACCAACACAAAAAACTATGAACTGAGGCTTGAATGGTTGAATTCTGTATGTAAATGGACATGAGAGAGAGAGAGAGAGAGAGAGAGAGAGAGAGAGAGAGAGAGAGAGAGAGAGAGAGTTGTATATATTGGAGCATTTGGTCACCAGGCTACAACAAAGCTGCTCTGTTACAGCAAATTTTTATTTAAAATTTCGATTTTTTGCTATCGTGCTAGATTACCTGACAAGTACGTGGAATCTTCCAAACTCGTAAAACTCATCTCACCGCCACCTCCTTTACCGGGGATGCCCACACTTACAACACCTTCAGAGAACCGGTTGTGAAAACGAGGGATGGTCTCCTGAGATTTATTTAGCCAAGCCTCCTGCAGCTGCAGTGCCCACCACAGGCTACCTACCACAGCATCCATCGATGGACGTTCAATCCCCTCATCATGCAGACAATTTTCTGCAATCATGACGTATTCCTTCAAACATTCTGGTGCTATTGCATCAATTAGGACTGGATCAATGATCCGATCAACGGCACCCATTTCAACATTAGTTTTGAACCAACGGACTAAATTTACCTCATCCTCATCCCTTGTGATAACCATTGTCTTCCTACCACAGAGGACTTCCAGTAAGATGACCCCAAATGAGTACACATCGGATTTTACAGTTAATTTTGCACTTGCAAGGTACTCTGAATCCATGTATCCCACATTGCTAGCGACAAAGGAGCTACAGGTCGCGGTTGATCCGTTGGTGGGTAGCACAACGGCAAACTCTAAACTGGAAAGTTTAGCAGCCCATTTCTCGTCCAACAGAATACTGGTTGGCTTCAGGTTGTGGTGAATTATTGTCTCTGTGGTACCCGTGTGTAGGTATTGCAGTCCTCGTGCTGCACCGACGCAGATCTCTAGACGCTTTTCCCAAGGAAGAGGACTACGATTGGGTCCATAGAGATGATGGTAGAGTGATTTGTTGACCAGGTACTCATACACAAGGATCAATTCATGTTTGTCCTTGCAATATCCGATTAAAGGAACAATGTTAAGGTGATGGAGCTGGGATTGCACCTGGATCTCGGCAGTAAACTGGTCCAGGTTCCTTTCTCTTGATTTTCCTTCCTTCCAACGTCTAATTGCCACCTCAACATTTCCCCTGTCAATAATGCCTTTATAGACTTTGGTATAACCAACATCTCCGATCACCAGATTCTCATGGAAATTGTTTGTTGCGGCTTGAATTTGTGCTAGCTTGAAACGACGGTATAACCTGACAGCAGGCACTGCAAACGGGTCCCTCTGCAACTGCTTGGGAGCATTCATAGAATCAATGTTCTCCCACATCTTTTTCCCCAAAACCAAACGTGCCTTTAACATCCGTGCTAACGTGGGTTTGAGCGGTGCCCATTTTGGACAACCCAAAATCTGAAATCTTAGCCACGCAGTTTTCGTCTAGGAGAATGTTTGTAGTCTTGACGTCTCTGTGTATGATACCTTGCTCAGTGTTATGAAGGTAGTCCAGTCCACGAGCAGCATTGACGCAAATATGAAGCCTTTGTTTCCAACTGAGATACTGAGTCATCGTACTGTTTTCTTGTCCACGAATTTTGTAGAGATGATCTGCGAGCGTCCCGTTTGTTGGCCCAGATAGCAACACAAGAGGGGGGTGAATTGTGTATCTCAATTATAATGCGGAATTAAAAAATTAAATGCAACACCCAATAATAAATTTAAATCATTCAAGCGCGCATGCAATAATATAGGACAGAAAATAAAGAGTAAAGGGAAGAGAGAAATCGAACGCAAAGATTTATCGTGGTTCGGTCCGCAACTCCACGGCCTAGTCCACTCCCCAAGTGTCCAACTCGGGATTTGCTGCACTATCTCCAATAGTATCACCTTCTAGCTTTGCGGGTGCTAGAGAAACTTTTACAACGAGCAATATCGCCAATCGCTCCAACTATTTTTTTGACTCCGGTGTTAGTTACACCTAACCCAACTAGTTTTGACTTCGGTGCTAGTCACACCTACCCGAGTAATTTTTTTCTCACACAAAAATCACTCACAAAAGATAATCTCACAAGAGTACGAACAAGGGTGTACAATCCCTTTTACAATGACAGTTCAAATAGAACACTCAAACAAGTGTAGAATATGCAAGATAAAGCTTAGAGTTGAATAATAAAGACGGCACACGTAATTTTTCCGGTGGAGCTCTCTGTCAATAGCTTTGTCTTCATTGGCCTTATTTATATTCTTCCGTTTATGCTTGAACCCCAAGTAGCCGTTAGTCTTCAATAAACAAACTGAAAGCCATCATTCATTCCTTTGTATAGCACTAGCCGTTTGAGCTTTATTAGGCAGCAATGGGATTATGGTCTTGATTGAACCAAAGATAAACCATTCCTATTCTTGCTCCACTAGCCGTTGTACAAAATAACTTTGCCTATTCCATTATGCATGCAGACATTACTCCCTTGCCTTATATGCATGCACTAGCCGTTTGAATTTGATAGGAGCCATACATCGTTTCCCAAATTGTCGACTTCCCTTGTGCTTTCTTGCCATTCAAATTCGATTAGATTTCATTCTGTGATTCTCAAATGCCGACGTCCCTTGATTATTGCCACTACAAAATCCATGTTCCATTGAAAACATTTTCATCCAATAAAATATGAGAATAAGATTTGTCCTTAATCTTCTCCCCCTTCGTGTATATCTTTGACTATTGGAGATAATGTTTTTGGTGTAGAATCTCCCCTTGTGTACCTCAACCAAATTATACAAAATACACAATTAATTCGAATGAGTACCACATCTCACAATATCAATTATATTTCTTATTTAATAAAACATATTTTGTTATCATCAAAATTACTAAGGTTTTATAGAAACCTTTGGGCTAACACCGTTGGCCATGTATTCGTAAACAAGTATCATCTCCTCGCATTCATCGGAGTAGCCAATCAGAGTGACGAGATGAGGGTGCCGGAGCATGGAAAGCGTCTTGATCTCTGACCAAAACTCTTCTGCCCCTTGCTTGGACTCAGCATTCAACCGCTTAATGGCGACAACAGTAGCTCCATAGTTCATGAACCCTTTGTACACCTTACCAAATCCGCCTTTCCCAATGAGCAAAGCATCATCAAAGTTATGGGTCGCCCATTGTATCTCAGCAAGTGAATAGCGATGGCAAGATTCCCCGGATTGGTTGGCTCCGACGCTAGTTGACATATTTGTGAGTATTGGGACCCTATAAGGAGGATGATGGGGTTGAGTTTGCTGGAAGGACTGCAGTGAATTGAATTGCAGTTGGCAAAAGATGATGAAAAAAGATGGAGTGAAGAGGAAGAATAGAGGGGAGAGGATAATTGGAATAAAAATATTTTTTTTTTTAGTGTTTGACAGTTACTAGGAGGATAGAAGAAAAGGACTGCAATTTGCCTTCTCCTCAGGCCAATGAATCTGGGCTGGTCCACGGTCTATATACCGTTTATTTTGATCGGTGATTTGTTTTATCTGTAAACAATTTGTTTGCCAAACTGTAAGGTCATTGAAAAGCTGAAAATGAGCCTCGGTCAAATTCTATGCCTGGTGTTTAAGTTTGTCTTTGATAACATTCTTTGATGGGGAGAACTATTGAGCAAGCATGTTGAAGACACCCAAATGGAGTAAAACTTAGAAGGTTAAAAAAGAGTTATAGCTAGGTTTTTTTTTTGGACATTATGGAACTCAATGGAGAAAACGGATTCATATAACCCGCTGCAATATGATTGGGACTTATAAGGCTCATTTTGGTGTTTTTAGAGCAGAAAGGAACTGGTATGACATACCCAAGTATTATCTGTAATGATAATGAGTTTCACATCGGTGATCAGTAGGACAAGGTATGATTTGGTTTTAAAAGCATCACATCAATATCAAGAAAAAATTAACATACAAAATGGAAGTAAATTTTTTGAAGCTTTTAATGTTTATGTCTGTTTCACATTTTCGTTTTTCTATTGCCATGAAATATTTTAATTTCGTTTTTCATTTACCCAGGTTGGGTAGATAATGGATCGGGCCATAAATCATGTCTTTTTCTTTGGCTCTTGTTTCTTTGCCCCTTCTTTGCTCTATACATTTAAAATTCTTTCCGTTCCTATTTTAGATTTGGAAAAGGAAGGGGAGTGCCACGTAGATCTATTTTAAGTTGATTTTTGAGAATTTTTGTAAAAATTTAAGAGGATGACACGTGTATTATATGTGCTTGGTTCTATTTTATATATTTGTTTAACAGAGAAGAAAAATACTATTTTTCTGTTTAAGAAATAGTTCATGCTATTTTATTTTTACCTTCCAGACTTCATCCCCCTTTATTGTTACTCCTAGTATTTTTTTTTTCCTGTTCTACATCGTTATTTACTTATGATGTATGTTGTTGGTTATTTTTCAACTGAAACCAAACCATCTCTACTCCCTCCGTCCCTTTTTATAGTCGAGTATTTCATTTTGGGTTGTCCCTTAATAAGTGTGTATTTTGTAAAGTTAATAGGTAAAAATTTATACAATTATTATTTTGTCCTTTTGAAAATTTAGCGGGTAATGAGTGAATGGGTAAAAATGGAGGACAATTTTGGAAAATAAAGGTAAAAGTTGATGTGAAGGTGTAAAATGGAGTTAAAAGTTGATGTGAAAGATGTAATTTGGAGTTACGAAGCAACACATTTAAAAAGAGACCGAGGGAGTAAATTGGTCAATAACAAAAATATAGGTAACTGCAGTTGCCTATGCATTCTGGGCTGTTCTTTGTGTAGACTTACTTTGTGAACCTGGCCAATCAACCCAAACGTGAATTAGAAGAAATCTCTTTACATATAAATCGGTATGATTTGGGATGCCCAAAATATAAATGTGTCTTCTGAATAAAATATCGGATACATATTTTTTTTCTTTATATTCCAGTTATTATTCTACTGCCCAATCCAAATGCATTGAAAGAGTTTTGGAGTCCTAAAAGCAAAACAGAACATCAAAATTAAGGATTCCTCGCTGGGTTACCAATGTCTAATCAACTTGAGTATTCGTGTCTGACCAATAGGCTCGGACACTAAACCGGTCGTGCTCGGGCATTTTGTCTCGCCCTAAATGGAATGGTTCTCTTAGCTATGCAGCTTATGCTGCTGCCCAACCCGAACGCCCAATTCTTTTAGAAATCGAGCCAAACTTCAACAACACTATCAGGGGTGCCATTCTCTTTTACCTTTACACAGTCTATCTTGTCAACCTGTAAAGCTAGGTTAACATATTATCAAGCACAAGTGAATAGACAAGCATTATTTTTGGTATTTTAATTATGATCATCCTGATCTATTACATTCAAATGACCACTAGAACCAAAAAAAAACTCATTACAAATTGCAGGAGGTCACAAGACAGAAGAATATAGACAGTTCAATATGATAAAACAATTAGCTTCAAATTCAGAAGCCACTCTTCGTGGGAAGCAGTATATGGAAGTTACCATGCTCATCGTGGGAGTTGATAGGACTGAATTCTCCCTTGCCTAGGGTGAAGTGGAGGTTGATGATAAAAAGGATCCATGGCTTTTTAATTGCTTGCATCTAAACGTTCCAGTGTCTCCACAACTTCTTTCATTGATGGCCTAGCTTTCGGGTCAGGTTCAAGACATTTTAGAGCAACCTGAGAGTTTTTCGTCGAAATACTCCTCTTTTTCCAACAAATTAGCGAAGTACTCTCGTTTTGAAACTATTTGTAAAATACTCTTTAGCGCGATTTGGGATCGAGCTAACTATAAAACGCGAATTGAAATTGCGCTAACTGGTGCACTCGTGGCACCCAAACTCCACGTAGGTAGCGCGTTTAGACATTGCGCTACATCTACATGCATAAACAAAGGATATGTTTTGCACACTTTTAAGTGCCATATTAGGTTGCATTTGCTGAAGTGAGTGTGGTAGCGCAATATCTAAACGCATTAAACACCTACGTGGATTTCAGGTGCCACGGGGGCACCCGTTAGCGCAATTTCAGTTCACGTTTTATAGGTAGCTCAATCCCAAATCGCGCTAAAAAGTATTTTTACAAATAGTTTGAAAACAAGAGTACTTTGCCAATTTGTTTGAAAAAGAAGATTACTTCGACGAAAAACCCGAAAAAAAGATATAGAAGAGTGATACTTATATTTGAAGACCTTCATTGAGCAAAGAGTACTCTTTACTTGAACCAGAACAAAAATATACAAATTGGGTATAAAAGAGAAGAAGGATTAATTAAATGCTAGGAATAGATACAATTGAGTACGATTAAATATCAAGCTATAACAGGTAAAAATTGGGTATAACGACAATGTGATGAAGCTGTTGGGAATAAAAACTAGGGGAGTTGATGGCCAATGTTGAAGTAGTTTGATGGAGGAAGAAATAGAGAGGGAGTGCAATTGAGAGTAGATAACGAAACATTTGTTTATGTGTTTTGGGAATGAGAGAGGAGGAGATTGCTGATGAAAAAGGTTGCAAACATTTTGAAAAGTCAAAACAGTTCTGCTCCAGACATTTCGTGGAACATGATCTAAAACTGCTGATATAGTAAGGGTAAATCTAGTCAATAAAGCTTGATTTTTCTGTTAGATAAACGGCCGAATTAATAATACTTGAAAATCTCTTCACACATTAGGGTAAACTTTCCCAAAAGTCTATCTTCTCTGAAGTTGTTAGTAGCAGTTTTCAATTCTGAAAAGCTGAAGATCCTTAAATTGGGGGTGGGTAAAATCTTCCCTTTCTGATATGCCTCATTGCTTGGTTTCAGACTGGTGGAACTATGGGTCAAAAGTGGTTGTTTACCTTTGGAATCATGGAGAACAATATGGTACCCTCCCTAAAATATTTTGGTCACAAAAGTTTAGGTTACAATTTTTTTTTTTTAAATAAGACCACAAATGCGTAAATAACACATTAAATCACATAACTAATGAACCAGAAAAATATGCATACCATGCACCTAAAATAAGCGTATCTTCATCTGAAACTATGAGTACCATATAGTTCATAGGTAAACCCTGGGAAAACTAACCAAAAAAGTGTAACTTGAACTTAAAATATGCATAGCATACACCGAAAAAATGTGTTAACCTTCCTTTTTTTCCGGTTGATATCAGCACCTTTAGCTAGAAATTCAATAGTTATCTGAAACACCTTGCTTACGTTTCCCTTTGATCGTTTCTGGCCTTGGGTGTTCTCACTATAAAGCGCTGGAGTGGAGGAGGAGGGAGCATCACCTCGTGGAAGAGAATCATCCATTTGCGTGATCTCACAAAACTGCTCATCCACAGCCCGACCAACACTAAAATCATCATCATCCTCGTTCTCTGTGGAAGGAACCATACATTGATTCTCTGAAGCTAATGCGCCCTCGAGTCTCACCACCACATCAGCCATTGTAGGCCGTCCCTTTGGACGACTATCTACACAATTATAAGCAATTTCAGCAAACACCTTCAGACAATGTGGCAAAATTTCGTCCCTCAAACTGGGGTCAACAAGTTGATCAAGTTTGTTCTCTTTGATGACCTGTTCAGCCCATAGGACTAGACTATGTTTCTCCTCCTCGACCTGCATATCAACTGCTGGCCTCCCACAAAGCATTTCCAACATCACGACACCAAAGGCATACACATCTGATTTCTTAGTTAGTCTACAGGTCAAGAAGTACTCTGGATCAAAATACCCAAATGAGCCTTTAACATCTGTGCTAACGTGCGTATGAGAATGGCTTGTTGAGCCCAGTTTACACAACCCAAAATCTGAAATCTTAGCTATCCAGTCCTTGTCCAATAGAATGTTTGTGGTCTTCACATCTCGGTGTATTATGCCATGCTGAGTACCTGTATGGAGGTAATCCAATCCACGTGCAGCACCCATACAAATGATGAGCCTTTGCTCCCATGACAAATGGCATACAATTCCATTACCATTTGGTTTAATTTCGTAGAGATGATCGGCAAGTGTACCATGTTCCATAAACTCATAAACAAGAATCATCTCATTGCGTTCATCGCAATAGCCTAAAAGACTAACGAGATGTGTATGCCGAAGCTTGGAAAGCAGCTCGATTTCTGTCCGAAACTCCTTTTCCCCTTGCTTAGACTTCAGATTCAACCGCTTTAAGGCAGCCGTTGTTGCGCCATCATCAATAATAGCTTTGTAGACCTTACCAAATCCACCACTACCAATGACCAATTCATCATCAAAGTTATTTGTCACTGCAATGAGCTCAGCGAGTGAGAAATAGCGACACATACCCTCTGATGCTGACGAAGAGAGATTTCTGTCCTCATTATTTTCACCTAAACTACGCAATTGGTAAACAATCACATTCAACATAGTGAGTAAAATTACTACCCCTGTTGCAATGGCATTCCCTCCAGAAGCAAACACTATCTTCTTGGGCTTTGGAGATGGGGAAGCACATGCTAGCAGCACCGGGTTCATGTTAGGAATTTATCGCAACCCCACAACGCCCCTACGGATCTTGGGAACAATGAATCACAGAAATCTCAAAGACAAACAAATAAGTGCGTAATGAAAAACGGAAAGAAAGTGCGAGACACAAGATATACGTGGAA
>JAXBDA010000718.1:0-73775 GCA_036023075.1 Gaultheria prostrata | reverse complement strand
CAATGCATTTACCTTGACTTCGCAGCGGTCAACTTGACGCAGATAATAGGTGGAGCATCGAGCGAGCAACTACCCCCTAAAATATCTACCCACTACAATTCAAACGGAGTCGATAAAATAAGCACACAAATGAAGGTTTTGGACAACCCCGGAAAGTGCCAAAAATATTTAACAGAATTTGGGAAGAGGGTCAATCAGTGCCAGCAAAAAAGGACATGTAGAGGTGGTGGTGGTGGGGATGAGAAGAACATGTAACAAACAGCGACTGTGAGAGAGATTCCAGAGAATACCCTTACATGTTTGAGATAAGTACGAGTGGTGTCTTTGCAACTCGAGCAAAATATAAGGGGTGTAAGTGCAAATTCCCTTTTTTTTTATTTGATGGGAACCCCTGACAAATAGATAATGGTGTTACTAAACTCTAACCATTTTTCATTAGCCTCTGAGTTTGGTCAGTGGGATAGGTGTTAGTGCTAGGGGTTGTTCTCCAATAAATTTTATCAAAAATAAAGTCCTTAATTTTATCAATTGGTTAAGAAATTTGATAAAATTTTGAATTTTTTAAAAACCATTGGAGAACCGAGCTTTAGGAGGGAATAGAAATGGGATAGGTGGAACTTGAACCTCGCTCAAGTGCATGTGTGAACTGTGGAGGCATATAACCGTTCTATTGGGCTGGCACTCTATTTGCAAGCATTTTTTCACTAAAGAGTGTTAGTTACTCCCTCCGTCCCAAGTTTCTTGTTCATTTCATTATTCACGACACCTCATAAAATTATTTCTATCTTCAAAAATATAATACTATAAATATGCAATATGAATCTTATTTGATAATCTTAATCATTTCTATTAAACAAAAATTTTAAAGTCGTAAAAAAATTATTGATTGTTTGATATAAGTAATTAAGATATGACAAGCATGCTGAGAAGTGAACAAAGAATTTAAGACGGAGGGAGTAATATTCTTTGATCGCACCTCTTTACAACTTTGTTATTAATTATTTTCTTGTCAAAGAATTCCAAAAATGAGATAATTGTCCTGTACTTATCCATTGTTAGGTAATACTTATCTTGTTAGGTAACTATAGTTTTTATGCTTTGTATGAAATTCCTACTGTTTTGTTTCGTTGTTATAAATTCTACCAATTTTTCTTTCGATATGCACACACGCACCTCGAATAATTCATAGGGGACCAACGTCACTGTTTTTCTAATGGGTGTTTATTTACAGTGGAAGCAAAACCCCATAACATATATGCATATACTACACATTATAAAAAAAAAAAGGCTTATAGATGTGGTCCCCTTGAACTATCACATTTTTTTAAATTGTCCTTTAAATTACTAAAGTTTACACTTGACCACCTTAAACTATCGAAACTTTTTAATTTGGATCCCTTATTAATCTTCAATCGCTTGATGGTTGTTAAAGATATGAGAACAGTTTCCAAATCTTATTTTCCTTCTACATGGCGTGAATGTCGAGAATGATATACATATAGATCTTTCAAAATGATAGACTAGCCCCTTGTTTATTTTTCTTACATGAATAGCTATTTAGCATCTTGATTGTTTTGGTGATGCAAGCATATCGAGAGGTGTTAATGGGGATAAATAGAGGGAGATCAATTACTGGGGTGAGTAGAAGAATGCGCTATGAACAAAGATCTGGTCTTTGATTTTGTTATATATGCAAATTTATACGCATGTCATTTTTGGCAATTGTCATATTTGAGGTAAAAAAATGTTTTGAGCACAATTTCGGTCTTCTAACAGTCATAATACGAGTGAAGACTAATACTGAAAAATGCCTAAAATTTCATTTCACTCAAGATAACACATGATTAAGCTCGAAATAGAGCTTTATTTTTGTTTCGGGTACAAGTGGGATACAAGTCTATCTTTGAGTTGACCTTGAGGTGGTCCAGAGGCTAACCACTGGATAATCTGCAAGCAATTGTCACCAACATTTTGGCTGGCTCAAGTTGCAGGGTTGGATGGAATCTCCATGTTGAAGCCGAATTGATGAAATGACACTATAAAGTATGGCATTCTATTATCTTATAGTTGACTCTAACTTGCACATCTCTTCTTCCATCTTGATACAATAATGAAATTGCCAGCCTCAGTAATTTTAAGGGTACTAGTCCCTTGGCACAAAAATTGTACAAGTCTTACATTTGGTGCCGCTTCAAATTTTATATATGTAATCTTAGTCCGTGTAAATCAACTCATACATAAGATCTGTGCAATTTCTACACCAAGGATTGGTAAACATAGTCGGATTGTATCAGTCTTTGGAGTTTGGATTTCTTGTCAATGGGAACGAAAAATAAAGAGATGACTATCTACAAAAACTACGAGGTGAAATATTATTACTATTGAGACACTATATTTATTAAAAACCGAAAAAAGCTTTCTCTATATTGACTAATTAAAAACTGAAAAAGCTTTCTCCTTGCACGGCGTATAATTCTCAATAAAGCTTTAACAGCATTATTTTTTCTTCTTTCCTATACTTTATAGAATAGCAAATGTTCATATAAAAGGTTGAGAAAAGAACTTTCAAACTTCATCGTATGAAGCTTCGTTCTTATTAAAGTTTTGTGTAAATATTATTGAACTAACCTCAAAGAGTATTCTATGAGTATGTACCGCGCGTGCACGATGAGTTTAGATGTGTATATGTGTTGCCAATGCTTGTGTTTTAAGTTTCCGATTAGCCAAAAAATATACTAAAAAAAATGCTTGTGTTTCAATGGGCCCAATGGGGTAATTGTTTTGTCTGGGTATACTCATTTTATTTTTTTATATTAATGCATCTCAGTTATTTATGGGAAATTGAACTCCAAATTGAAATGATCAATGTCCATTGGTAGTTGTGAAAGTGAAGTACATCCATTTTGGATAAGAAATTAAAGAGTGGCAGTAATTTATGTATATATGATGCTACACATTTTCCATAACAGTTACACCGAGCAATAAGGCCAAAACTCTCTCCTATGCATGTGTTTCATCAGCAAATTAAACTTGTGGAGTATTTTTTCAGAAAAAAATAATAATAATACTCCAATTGTTATCCTTATGTGACCATTGAGTTTGTAGTTGTGGTGGAAATCCCAAGTGAGATCATCAGCTTTGAATTAATCACTATTAAAAGTAATTATAATGCTTTGGTGATGGTATTTGTGAACCAAATCATTCAAACATTGAACTTAGTATGTAAAATAATACTGTTGTAGCATCACTCTAATAGTTATTTAAAGTTCTGGATTTTTTATTATTCAACAGTAGTCTTATTTGAGGAGAATTAATCCGAACAGGAAGCTTCCCGGCACCTTCCGCGAAGATTTGTTTAACCATTTAACTACTCTGTACCTAAAAGGAGTACAAAACTTAAAAATATGACGCTTTCAATGCGCTCTAGCTCCAGCTCGCCGTATTTATGACTTAGATTTGTATATACCCACATATAAAAAAGTTCGGAAAGGGGAGAAAATAGAGGAATGAAAAGTTGATCACTTAATCACACTGGTATGGGTTCAAATAATGAAGGGAAACATAACACATGTATGGTTAATATTATGATGATTCATTGCAGGCTCCATGATGGGTTAGTAGATTACAAATATATGTCGAGGCAAATAAAAAGTCAGTAATACATACAAAATTTTGTTCTGATTTTAATTGGACCCTCCGCTATTAAAATGTAACATTGATGTCTGAATTAATGAGTCATTTGGTCGATCTAGATACCGAGGAACCAAAAAATATTTATGTCAAGCCACAACTAATCCCACATGCACTACAATGGAAGATTTATGATTAGTCAACCATCAAAACAATAATTGGAAAAATCAACTCATATAAAGTAACAAGTAGTGGTTAAGAACTTATCGACCATTCCAACCAACGAGTTGTTCAATTGGTGCAGGTGCATAGAGCATCTGCAATTAAAGATGTCAAATTTAACATGGCATGCCAAGTGGATGAAATGGTATTTAAACCAACTTTAACTAATATTGACAATTCCCTAGGTAGCATTTGACATTTGTTCTCTTATGTCAAAATTTGACATGTGATGTCAATTATTTTCATTAATTACTAAAGTAAAAGCTTACCATAAAAAAACTTTGGCATAATGGTTGGAACATGAACTTTTATAGGGTCAAATTCAACATGTCAAATTGCCTCATAAGCCTTCAAAACATTTGACACCCCCACATTTGAAGCTAAGGATGTTAGCGTTTCACTACTTCACACCAACCATCTTAATAAGCCTTTAGTCTGAGATTTGACTTACACCTATGTGCATGTCCGTCCCCGAGGATACCCTATTTAGTCAATCCAAAGGGCCAAATATCAAAATTCAAATATATGATATAACTTTCTTTTTAAGGAAACAGAAACATAGATTCATAATCATAAACAAACTAGTACAAAGGAAACACGAGTCCCAAAAATACAAGAAACAAACAAAATACAAACAAAGAAAAAGCCTAACAAAAACAGGTGTTGGAACTCACCAATCCTTTAATAGTGGGAGTATAAACCATAATATGCATATTGTTGTAGCTCGTTCCTGGCGCAGTCGCTGCCGTAAAATGCCTTCACTATTGCCGATGGGTATCAAAAATCCATCACCTACATCGATCGGATCTAGGAGACATAGCCTTCCCAAATCTAAGCCCCCACAGTCCAAAAATTATGAAGAAAGTGGAAGATCTTCTCTCCTTATGGAGAGAGTTCTCAACCACCTCACAGACATGGATCTTCTCTGCAAAAAAGACTTTCTCAATGGAGGAAAAGAACTTGGGATTATCGATCTCTTCCTTAAAGATTGATATAAGCCAATGTCGGTCAATGGTGTGAAAACATCTTTGATGTCGAATTTCAAAAACCAGCGAGAGGTTCCACACCTTCTTTGATCCGTCTTAGCACTGAGTACAGTGGAATTCCTTGGTACGATCATTTGGGAAGTCCCTCTGAGTCCTGTTGCATTGTGGTTTTTGTATCCTAAAAATTATACAAGAAAGTGCTTTGTCTGCCTTTAGTTGGAATTTGTGCTGACTTTCATTTTGTAATTAAAATTCTTATATATTGAACCAGATTCAATGATTCACAGATTATCAACAGCTATATCGATTACGTACAATGCAAAGAAAATCTTATTTGTAAGAACTACTTTGTTGATTGGTTGACTGGTCACATTTTTTTCTCGCTAACTACACACAATCTGAACTACTTTGTTTCAATCGAACTTGCTAAAATAGCCCCATAATCAATAAAAAAAAACCTAATATCTCAATTGGTTCCAACATCATATTCTCAATAAATGAAATCTAACCTAATCAGTACAATACAAATATGCATATATGTTTTGTACATAAATACTACTTGCATACTCATTAAAGACAATGGCCTTAAAAATAAGCTGGTCAGATTTAACACTTTTTTTCCTTGGCACCAAAGAGAAAAGAGTAAAACACTAGAAATTGTTTGGGCCCATAACGCAGAACTGGACTAATCCAATTTTGGGCTCAACTTGGGAAAAACCCAGTCCGACTATCAGTCCATCCAACTTTGACATGCTTCTGAATCTCTGATCGATGTTCGTTCGAAGTAATCAGCAAAACCCTTTCAGCAACATGTTCACAAATCATTCATGTAGCTTATAGTTAATCGTCACCCATACAGGCTTCATCAGAAGAAAACGATCAGAAGCCCTTTTCCCATGGCGAGAATTGAGAGAATCGGCACAAATGGTGGACCCATCTGTTCATCTCTTTCTATATTACTGTTGATGTCTCTTGCTTCCAATTCTCTCGCTTACAGGCCCGGTGACATCGTTCCCATGAGCAAGACCGGCCAATACCACTCTGTCAGTACTCCAAACCCCCTCAATTACATCTATAGATATACATATGTGCAGATTTGATTACTGATCTGGGTATTTGCCGTGTTGTGATTTGGGTGCATCAGTCGAGAACAGTTTGGCATGACATGATTGGTCGCCACTGCCCAATCTTTGCTGTAAATCGTGAGGTGCCCTTTCTTTTCCGATATGCTAATTGGGTTTTAATTTTTTCCTTTTTTTTTTTTTCCCTGTTGCCTGAATTCAGTAGTGCTGCTGTCTTTGAACTTCGTGCTAACTTGTTGTAGGCTTTAATTCCTATACCAAAACCAACTGGCTACACTGGTGCTGATCCTTATAAAATGTGAGACACCTTCTTCTAGCCTCTTAAAGTCTAAATTTTTTTCACTTCCATTTGTTAACATTTAGCTGGTTCAGTAGAATACTTCACGGACTTAGCATCACTTTGTATGTTGCAAATATCCTCTAACCTTGTGAAAAGATTGTCTCTGACCTACTGGGTGCATCATTCCAGTTTGTCATCATGTAGGTTGATAACCATGTTTGGATATGTTATGTGTATTTTTATTGATGACCCATGAAGCAGTCTATCATTACCCATCTGGAGTAAATGAACTCAGGATTTGTGGCAACATATAGCAGATTCAATTAATAGTTGTGTTTACAACATGAGTATGTTATTCCAACGAAGGCATCTTTTCTAATTAGCTGTGGAGCTCTTTTACTTGATTTCCTATTGTTTCAAGTTGATGTGTTCGTTTCAAAATAGGAATTAGCTGTTACGACGTGCTGTCTAACAACTTCTAATGGTTATAGAGAGTCTGATGTCATAAGGGCTCTGGTTCATAATTTACTTTGGAAGCTAGTAATATTTGGCTGTGGTTTCCATTTATGAAGTGCCATGAAGGAGTTGGTTTTTATCCATTTAAGCAAAATGCCCTTATAGCTAATTCTCAATTTGCTTAAAATTTTATCACAAGTGTGAAGAAGTGATGCTTTCAGTGTGCAAGTTTTTGTTTGCATGTTGCACTAGTATCTAAAGATATTCTTAGAACTCTTTTTGTGCAGATCATTTCAAGTTGGAAGGGAGAAGTTTTTGATTCCATGGCTATTAGTGATAAACCGAAAGGGCCCTGAGGTTCCAATGATTGATGTAAATTTGGTAAGCGTCACAAGACTCACAACGTGGGAAACTGGTTTACATCATTCAATTTCATAAATTTTGGCATCTTAAAAGATGTAGTGAAATACTAAGAAGTACTTTTTTTAAGTTTCTAATATCCCACATGATCTTTTTTAGTAATAAGAGTTTAATCATCTAAAGTGATGTTGATGTTTGTTAGAGCTTGTCTCACATTGGATAATTAGACCTCCAAAACTAGTATATGAGCCTAGACAGCTTCTCCACTCGTTGCAAATTCGTTTTGAGTTGGATGCTTTAACATGGTATCAAAGCCCGTCTCACAATGTCTTTGTTTCAATGTTATACAGAGGTACTCTGGGAGCGATTTGCTTGGTGTCACGGCCAAAGTTGTAGATATGCCACATCACTGTATGTAGCTCTCATGACTACTTCTTACTTGGAAGTAGTAATTATTTCATAAATCTTGTGGAACGGTTGATATGCATTTCCATTGCCCTATTTACTTTGTAGACAATGTTAAGATATTACAATAAGCTACTATTAGTTTATTGCTTGCGTGTCATAGTGCTTGTTTTGTTATCTTTCATGTTCAGAAAGGAAACTTGGTCAAAATGAGGATGTTGATGTCAACTTGTGGCAGTTTAAAAAACAACAGAGTAGATTTGAGCGAATGAGCAATCCTTTTTGGATATCTTTAATTGATTATTAGGAATTGGAAATTAAGTATGTTGGTTCAAGTTGAGTTGCCCTCCATAGCTCAACCCTGAGATGTAAGGGGCTCCCTGCATCAATGAATCCATTATGTCTTGTTCATGGCCTTCCCTCCAACAGGCTCTGAAGGCTCACCCTGCCACCCTCTTTCTCTCTTAATGGTGCATATGTCTCTCTCCTTCATCTCCAGTGATTTCCTCGCCATTGAAATTACACGAATATGCATAGAGCACTTCTACAGTGTCTGGTGATTTCTCATTTCTTCTTAGATGATTAGAATTTCATCATGACTCTTCAAGCACGGTGGAAGGTGGTGGTGTTCTCTCCTGCCAATTCCAAATTTGCTCATAATGCTATCATAGGGAATGTTAACAGTTTTAACTTTTAAGTCTACCATCTAGATAAACCCCTGCAAATTTTTTCATGCTCAAAACTTTAAAGTCTATGACTTTGGGTTGTAGCCAGTTCTATCGCATGAAATGTTATATTTTGTTCTCAATTCTTTCCTTCTTTTGTAGACAACTCGACCTTTTAACCCTCGAAAGAAATTGAAATTTACTTTTTGAATCCTTATACATTCTTAGGATGAATCAAGTTATAGTGAATTCATCTCTCTTGAGCAGATCTTGAAATACATCCAGACATCCGTAAACAATTTTGGGATCCACAACATTGGCCAAAGCACGTGCTTGTCAGATACACATGGTTAGTATTACTGTTTATAAACTCATTTTTTTGCAAACTGTGCGATTATTGGTTGATTGTTTTGCTGTTTAGTTTGAGGAAACTAATGACATCAGTGACCTGAAACATGCATTTGGATATTCTGCATTTGACTTGAGAGTGGGGGTCTCTTTAGGTATACGATCATGAACCCCTTGGGTTGGTGATCAATCTTGCCAAACTACTTGCAGCTGCTCCATTTGGGGGATTGAATCACATTATCTTCTATCCATGTAATCTTTATGGATGGGTTTGACTGAAGCTTAATTGCATCAATGTTTTATGTGGGCCTGCCCCTGCTGTATTTGTGAGAGCAGCATGTTGAAACTATAGTTTAGAAACCAGCCACGACGAACTGTTTCGGCCGGTTCCTAGCAGTTTTTTGAGGGCCCGGTTCGGATACTGACTGATATAGCATTGGGATCAAAAATCGCAGGCCGCCCCTGGGCCAAGGCCAATGAGGCCGGCGTCTCAGGCCCCCCCAAAATGAGTAGAAAGTAGGGCCCATTTTCCATAAGACATGAATGTAATATATATAAGCTTTCCCATGATTCATTGTACATTTAGTTCTTGCATCAGCTGTGCTTGCCAACTCAATACATCCATAGGTCCCTAGTTCAAGTCCCTAGTAGAGCTTCTTGGCAAAATGAATTTTTTTCCTTATTTATTCACTTGTATCTAAGTGTAAATAATCTTTTAAGGGCCTCCTTTTTCGTTTTATGCCCCGAATTGTCAGGTCCGGCCCTGCGGTTCATGCTACGTAGCGGTTGGTTCTTTGAATTGTAGTGGACTGGTTCGGATAGAAAGAAATAGCTGCACCTCCGCGAGAGAGCACGTACAAAACACGCAAGCTTTAGTTGGAGGTGGTGTGAGGAAATTATTTAGTTTTTTGGTTTCACGAAGCACACTTAAAGTATCTTGACAATTTATAACGAGGAAGATGTGTTAATATGCCCAAGGTTAAGATGTGTTAATATGTCCAAGGTTGATTAAAATGTGGCAAATTAAGGGGGTGTGTTTATAAGCTGTAGTCAATAGTAAGGTTGTTTCTCTTATTGTGGCTTTTTGAGCTTTTGAGACCTTTTTGTGTGGAGAGACTTTTGGGACTTTTTGAGCAAAAAGTCGGAAAAGTTGAAAAAGTCGAGAAGTGGAACGGGGCCGAAGTCAAAGAGGGGGAAAAAGTTTATCATTAAGTTGTATATGTGTTGCTAATGATTTTAAAAATTCACGACCACTACCCCTAATTTCCGCTGCGTATCGTTCGATACTTCTGCAAGCACTACATTGCAACCGCTACAGCTACGTATTCGGTATTCCTCTACCGGTATTTAAAACTATGGCTGAACGCTAATAATAGACGTACTAGGAATCGATAATGCAACATGATGCCTCTTCATATACGATGGTATCTAAGATGCACAGACAACTCAAATTGCCTCACACATCTGTGTCGGATGCAGACAAAACGCAACTCTCTTCGGTCACGTGTCTGACACACCTTAGTACATGTCCTGTATTTATTATCTTTTGTTTAATCAGACACATTGTGGACAGTCTAGGACACATTGCGGACACGACGTGGACACATTAGGAGGGTAAAATGCAGTTTTCAAAAGTGAGCCTCGATCAAAACTCTAGTCTATTATCAGTTAATGAATACTGCTACAACCACAGTTGACTTGTAACTAGTAAGCTTTGTGTTTTTTTCAACAATTGACTTGTAACTAGTACGCTTTGTGTTTTTTTCATCTTAATTTGTTAGAAATGATGTTTTTGAGTGTTATACAAACTCCTAAGATACACTTTCTATTAATGTATAGGATATTCCACGTGTCCCTAGTTTAGGGAGAAATGACGTGTCTGCATGTTCGTGTTTTTCATGTCTGTATCCCATGTCCATATCCGTGCTTCTTAGGGTAGAATAAAGTAATACCTGCAAATGTGAGTGCTTGCTTTCTGGTTTGATGTACATGACTCGTGACGTCTTTGCGACGTTCTCTGCATTCTGCTTTCTTTGTTTTCTTAAAGAACATGCTGCTTCCTTGTACCTTTCCTCGCTTCTATAGAATCTCTATACTATGTAGTTTAGTCACTGTTTTGTTGTATGCAGGAAAGAACAGTCAGAGATAGATGTGACTTCAGGATTTTATGTTCTGTTTGGATCAGGTAAGAAATCTCAATTTGAAAATACTTCCTCCATCCCATTTTGTTTCTCAGTTTTCGAAGATCGTGTCATCGGTCAATTGCTTATATCTTCTAATGTGATTTTTAAAAATATGCAATATGGATTTTGTTTGATAGTTCTTGATTAGCTCTAAAATACAAAGTTTTCAAAATCATGAAAAACATTGTAGATTGAAAGATATAAGCAATTGAAAATTGGCACGGTTTTCTAAAATTGACAAACAAAATGGGATAGAGGGAGTATCTGTTTTCCGTTTTAAATTGCTTTTAGGTCGCATTTGAATCAAAGAGTTGTGAAGGGATTTGTCGAGGGAAAAGAATCCCTCTGGGATTCTGATTCGTTCATTTTTTGGTTGCCGCCTTAAGGATGGAGTAGGTTCGGTTCGGTTCAAAGTTCATCCTTGAAAGTTGAACCGTATATTCGTTATTTTCTGCACAATATGCTTTGACAACCATTATTCCCTTACCATCTGGTTTCTCTTGTGCTTGTAAAACAGGGCTTCTGATGACATTTGTTCTCTCAATATACATCTTGCAATCTTCTCGTGATAAATTTGCGAAGTATGGTCTCTTTTTTCTATTTTTTTTTTCTTTCTGATAACTCTTTTTTCTATTACATGGTGGACGCCTGTCCTTCCAGAAGACCAATACATATTGATTTTATCCACTAATCTTTTCTTTTTCCATACCCACAACAACAGAAGAGATGTTGGTTGTTTTCTTAGCGTCATTGATTGAGAATGATGGAGTTCTGCATTTCTTCCCAGGTTTGTGATGGAAACTGTTGCAGAAACCAGTATGCCTGCCGGGGGAGTGGCGAAAGTCGAGTGATGGAATTCTATAAAGCTTCCCAAGCGACACCTCTATGATCAAGCCTCTCAAAGATTAAAAAGAATTTGCTGAAATCGCTTAGAGGAGGTTTGTTTACATGTTTCAGCAACAGTTTTTGGTTTCCTCAAAAAGGACAGTCTTGCGTAACATTTTTTTGGGGATGGAGATGAGAAGTGTTCCGAGGCATGTGTAATAGTAAATGACAATGACAAATCATATCGTAGTAGTACTAATTTTGTAGAAAGGATTTGAGACTGATAAGGAAGATCATATAGTTATCATGGTGCAAAACTTTCGTAGGAGGCATGTACCTTGTGAACTGTAAACTGGTTATTTTGCCTTTAAAGCTCTTGCCTCTACCCTTGAATGTCAATATGAGACATTGAGGCTGCAATTTAATTTGTTCGACCACCGGACTATCTTCTTGGCTCAACTGAATTGAAAATAGATCGACTTTTTCTTTTTGGTTGGTTTGTTTTTCCTATTTTTTTTAATTAACTTTTTGTTACTTTAGAATGATTTTTTTTTTTTAGAAACTCGGATGATGTAGTTATATTTGATAAAAATCAAGTAATACAAACTACAAACAAAAGAAAAGCCGAAAACAGAACAAAATTACAATGGCCAAACCAAAATAACAGGAAAGAAACCTAAACATTCTACAAAAATAGTCTTCAATATCACCTCTGCCTCCATTTGTTGCCGCCACAGTCGACATAACTGCCGCTGTTGTCTTCGTCTTTAGAGCACAAAAACAGAGGTGCGTTAAACTGTCATAGGAGGCCAATTTCCAGTCACCGGAATCCACATTGCCGCTCGCTGGAGAACCCATAGTTGATTGCCCGAAAGAGTTTACAAAACCAGATCCGGAGTTGCAGATTAGAACCTGTCACAAGTTGGTGATGGACAATCCAAAAACGAAGGAGAGAATGGGAAAACTTCTCTCCAGAGGAAAGAGTCTCAACCACATCTCAACCTAGAAAGAAAAGGAGAGAGAGGGAGAGGGGAACCAGCCATGGAGGAAGTGAGGGGAACATGGGAGGCGGAACGGGTTGGGGCTTTGTCTCTCTTTTCATTAGACCCTCAGTATAATAGATGTTATGAATAATTCCACATTAAGTAGTCGATGTGCATATAAGTTGGTCGGACATCCCAAGTTTTCAAATATAGAATGTATGATATAAGTCGGCCGGACATCCCAAATTATCAAAAATAAAGAGAAAGAAAAGAAGAAATAGTTCGTTTGACTTTGAAACTTCAATCTGGAAAAAGGGGTTGGTCGTCGGACATCCCAACTAAAAAGTTCATTTTTATTCAGGGGTGGGGCCGAATTTTTTTGCAGAAGTGTCACACACCTAAACCCCCCCAATACATTTCCTTTCGGTTAGGTCCTGTTTGTGTTTTGCAATAATTGAAGGCAACTATTATAACCTTAATTGGATCTTTGAGACAATATTTACCGATATTTGTAAGTCAAATATTTACTTTAACAAAATGAAATCCATAAATTACATAATTTTACAGTTGAGGATCAGGTGATCTCACGTGCCATATGGTCCTTTCGCCCATGCTTTTACTTTCTCACCACACAAAAATGTCTAGATTAATATGAATCATAAAGTTGGGGACCATCTTTTCTGTTTGTACTTTGGTGGTACCCACTGAGTGGAATCACGCTTGTACACAAATTTCAGAATAGGGATCGAACATTTGAATGGGGACCTATAATTGCCATCAACTTACCATGTCAAGTTGTCAACATCAAGCACTTTTTAAGAAGATAAAAAAGAAAGCCATGCTTTGGTGGAAGCAATTAACAATTGATGACTCAAAAAAGGATTCTTATCCTGGTATTAGATAATAATCAACAGTACAACTTTGCAATGGCAAAATGATTTGCAGAATTATTAAAACAAATTGTATCAGTTGTGACATAATAATTACTTCCATTAGGCGCTCCACGTACCTCCACCCACTACACATTTATCGATTTATATTATACAACATGGGAGTAATAAGGAATTAAAAACATATAAATACACATGGGAGTAATAGAAGTCATTTATATATACAAAAGAAGAAAGTCGAATTATTCTTTCTTTTCCCAGTTATGGTTAGCTGAATCAACCAGATTGCTTTAACAAAACTACAAAAGTCCTCTCTCTACATTATTTAGGTTTAGCTTTTGTGGAGTGATGTTTAATCTGGATCCCCTCCTCTCATGAATCTTTTGAATCGGATCTGGATCTAGTTGGTGGTGCCTACCCCGGCCGACCGGTGCGAACGGGGAGAAGCATTTTGACGACTAAGATAGTCCCAATACAAATAAGGGGAGTACAAGCTTTAGTGAATGAAGACGACGTACCTCTCCAGGGTATGGACTGTACCATTTATAAGGAGTACCAGCCTTAGAGGCCAAGACAGTTCACGCCGAGCTTGTGCCTTTGGTTACGTCACGAATAACGAATAATGGCATCTACGTTTGATGTCATGCATGACGATTGCCGATTCCCATGCTGTCAGGTAGCACGTAAACGAGCCAAGTGGCCAACCCAAGATTGGTGCCACATGGCCATGCCGAATGGGTTGACATTGACACGTTGCCACCTAAGCTTTGCGTCACCTTGCAAAAATATAAAAGGTATGGTATAAGTTGATCGAGTAAAAACATGATAGGAGTAATATAAATTTTTTCAAGCTCATAAGTTTTGACTCACTCCATCCATAACGAATCCTTGGAAGTTGGGATGAAAGAAAATTTGTGCAGTAACGAATTTTAGGTTTTGAATCATTCGGTGAACATAAGAGCAACTCAATTATCACAAAAGGGGCACCAATTTTAAGTTCAGTGTCACTAAATATTTGATGCCCTTGGAGTATCATGTGGCGGTGTTTCAGGCCTTTCTCCATCACATATTGGGGCGGTCTCCATCACAATTGCACGATCAAGTGGTGCTTCAGTACCCACACAATTGCACCGTCTTGTGCTTTGGCGTGTTTCTTCTCCACTCGCAAGCAAAACTCACAATGTGTGGTGAAGAACAGTCTGCGCAGCTGTGCTCGGGAGCACTTACTAACTTTCGTTACTCATGAACCACCTTGGCAAGTGTGAACTTCTTTTGCGTTTTTTTGAAAAAGGTGTTCACTTCGGTAACCTGAGCATTCCCGAAGGGGCAAAAGGAAAACATAAAACAAAAGGAATGAAAAAGAATTAAAATTAAGTGATTCCAATTGGGGTAATGCTCGTTGCTTGATCACCTGAGGAAACAGGGATTGGTTGAGAACTGAAAAGGCAATTATGACCTTTTTACAACAAAAAAAAATTTGTGCTTTTCCTGGTTTTGTGCCAGGTATCATTATCAATTGTTTGGTTAAAGTCCATCAACACTTAATACTTAAATTAGGTACCTAATTAGAATGGAACGCATGAGTGGACACCAATATTGTTTTGTTGATTTAAAAAAGAGTGTAACTAGTAGGAACCACGGACCTGTAGTATCGACGTGCACTAAAGGGGTGTAGTGTGTAATTTGAGCCGTCCATTTTTATAATTAATTGTCCAAATTTTCACCTTGACAATCAATGGTCCAACAAAACATTGATTGTCTGATTATTGATTGGCGTTAGGTTAAATTCCACGAAGACCCCCTCATCTATACTCATTTTTCACGGAGACCCCCTAACCTTTAAAAGCGTCCCAACTCACCCCCTCATCTTTCACCGTTACCCATCCTGACCCCTTCCGTTACATAAACGTTTGTACTTATGAGATTTGTACATTTTTCAGACCAATATGCCCTTGAACAGCACTTTTAACACCTCTAACCCTTCTCTCTTCTAAAACTTCATCTTTCTCATTTCTCTCTCTTCTTTTGCCGATGGGAACTTCCCTCCTCTCACCGATCGATTTGTACATTTTTCAAACCAATATGTTTTTTTTTTATTAGGTGTTTTTGTTTTGTTTTCCAAAAATAATAAAAAAATATATACACCTATCTATTTTCTTATGAGGACCGGTTCCGGGGACACAAATTTTGAAACAAAAATGAACACTCCATCTCATCCATTGTTTTGGACGGCTGAGATTAGATTAGAATACCCTCACCCCTCCTCCCCACTCCGGCCAACCCTGACTCCGGCCAACCTCAGCTCCGGCCAACCCCAATTCTGACGAAAAACATTTGGCTGTGATGATAGCTTTCTCTGAGGCGGAGGATCCGACCCATTTATTGGTGGTGTATTCACAGGGTTACGGGAGATAAAGGGGTTTCTCTTCCATTTTCACTCATGAACTAATGGGGTTGCAGCCATGGCGGAGCTGGAATACTTTCTAATAGCCGAGTCTAACCTTATTCGATACTCCATAAACATGCACATATTCCGTAGATCTGAGGGAGTTGTTTGAGATTTCAATATAGCCTCTTATTTGGGGGTAAAAAATAGGTACAATTCTTCAAATTTCGAAATTGATTAAGTTGCTGGTGGAACTGGGCTCACTTTAAAGAGTTCAGATTCTATTTACTCCCTCCGTCCCCAAATTTTGGTCCTTTTTGGAAGTTCGTGTCATTTTTCAATTGATTATATCTCGTAATTTATATTGTTTTACATGATTTTGAAAACATTGTCTTATAGAACTAATTGAGATCTATCAAACAAGATTCATATTGAATATAAAATTCATAACCGATTTAAAGTTATAAGGGTTTTTTTTTTCCGGTTAGAATAGAAGACCAAAATTTGGGGACGGAGGGAGTATTTTTCTGCCAAATCTGTTCATATGTGAAGAAAGAAACAAAATAGATTAGAACCCAGGTTGGTGTGGAATTAATAGTGAATTTCTTGAAGGAATTTGTAGTTCAGAACAAGATTTTGGGAAAAGGAAACTAATCGAGATTAAGGGTTCGCCGGATTTGGGGGTAGCCGTGGTTGGGGTCGGCCGGTGTGGGGAGGGGAGTCGAGTCAGTCGACTCATGTCTGTCGTGAGAGAGGGAGGAGGGAGAGATTAGGTGTGAGTGAGATAGAGGATAGAGATTACAATCCAATCTCAGCTGTCCAAAACAATGGCTGAGATGGAGTGTTCTTTTTTGTGTCAAAATTTGTGTCCCCGGAATCGTCCCCTTTTTTGTGTGTTTTTAAATGAAAGAAATATATATATTCAGAGAAAAAAAATTTAAATTTGAAAACAAAACAAACACACTCTGATTTTGAAATAAAAAACAAATTCACCTAAATTTTCTTTTTGAAAATAGAAATTTTTTGTGAACAAACACAAAAGAAAGAGAGAGAGAGAGGGGGGGGTGACTGTGGATGATTTTCATAGATGAGGGGGTGAGTGTGGGCAATTTTTAAGGGCTATTATAGGCATTTTCATTATTCCGTTAACGGTGTAAGGGGTTTTTTGCATTTCGCATAGATGAGGGGGTGAGTTGGGATGCTTTTAAAGGTTAGGGGGTCTTCGTGAGAAATGAGTATAGATGAGGGGGTCTCCGTGGAATTTAACCTTGGCGTTATAAACGGCTCGAATTGAGCATCACAGGAACTCCAAGTCCATCTGGGTTTTGGTTTGGGGACATCTTAGTACGTACGTGATCGGGTATGCGGGTGGGAAAACATTTTAGACCAGCTTGCAAAAGGCTGCTGGAGAACAAACTTTTTTTTTTTTGATCAAGCTGGAGAACTAACTTCAATGGGACTAATTATTAACTAGTGGCATGTGCTTAAAGTCCTTTTATATTCAAAATGATGTGTACTTCATTTTATAATTTAAGCATTATGTTTGAATCGACTTCTTACAATGATGTTATTGATGTAACGTTAATAGTTCTGACACCACAATACTGACTGTGACATCGCACACGTTATCTTCTTTCAACCGTGATCAACGGCCCCAACAGTTTTGGGTTAATTTAATTCACTTTTTTTTTTTCTACTTTGGAAAATGGTAGACGAATTACTAGCTCCACCTCAAAACACAATTAAGGTCCTAGTAGTAAGAGATCGGTTGTTCAACAGATATGTAATTTCTCCACTACTTATTTTATTTCAAAAATAAAAAATACAATTTTCAACATATTTAGTTCAATATCTGAAGTTTGAAAGTTAAATAAATAATATCCCCACTATGCACACCTAATCAGGTTAGATGATGTAAAAATTTAGCATATACTCACAGAAAGGTGTGGTAACAAGACAAGCATTTGAGATGAACGAATGGACAGTCACATGCTGCCCAAATAAAAAGACAATATTAACACCCGGGGTTAGACGGAGACTTATGGGTTTGCTACATTCTAAGGTCACATGTTCGATTTTCATTGCCAACAACTCTTGGAGCCACATCAATCCCCTCGTGTAAACATGTGCAGCCGTGAGAGAGACTATAGAATTAGTTCGAAGTGTGCGCAAAATGGCCCGAGACACCTTGTATTATCAAAAACAGAAGACAATATTAACTCCAACTTTGGGGGAGAACTAAAGTTATCAGTTGGGATTTGCATATACCTATGCTATTAACCATCTAATTCATATATGGTCATTTCTGCTGTTCTTAATCATGATTAGAAAATTGAGTTAAAGTCCGGGCCCAGATCATGTTCCTTTAGGCCAGAACTCTGCGTGTCAGCGAGGGTTTGCCATCAGAGTAGCATCCTGTGTTTGTGGTTGCGTGTCAGTGTATCGGGCTACAATCAGTCGGTGTGGCGATTTGGGATGTAGTTGCGGGCTTCAGATTTCTCCTGCGGTTAGTTTTAGGGTTTGAGCTGGGCTTACTTGTTAGGCTCTCCACTGTCTTGTCTACGATAGATTCTTAAGTACCTTCGTTTCGTCGGGCCTGCATTTGCAGTAGGTGCATGCCTAGTATCTAGGATTTGATAGTGTTGGTTCCTCCCTATATCTTTTGTTGAAATCTGTTTAGCCTTCGGGCTTTTATATGAATGGTTGATTTGTTCAAAAAAAAAAAAGAAACAACCAAACTACTGTTGTTTGAAATGGAGAGAATCAGAGAATCAAAAACTTTTCTTAATGTAAAGAAATCATTTGATTCTCTCTTTCTCAACTTGCACTGTTGCCATATTTGTACGTACGTATTTCTTTTTAAATGTGGAGAATATTACTATAACTGTCATATATGTGACTGTATCGCACATGCTATTAGAGCATCTCCAACTTTGGCTTCAAATTGTTGCATGCCAAATTCTTTTTAATATTGAAGTGCCAAGGCTGCGCAGCATGCTGTGCGGCGGTTTTCAGCACCGCGCCGGCGTTGTTCCGACGATCCTAGACGTCCACCGCGTAGAGCTCGTCGAGTACTACAACCCTACCAAAAATCAACTCGATCGGATATCGTTAAGTGCCTCATCGGAACACAAATAACTTGAAAAATATGGGTTTGATAGTTTTCATCCAGTGTTTCAAGTTATGTGTGTTCCATTTTTTCTCAAATTATACACGTTCCGATGAGGCACTTAACGATAACGATATCCGATCGCGTTGATTTTTGGTAGGGTTGTAGTACTCGACGAGCTCTACGCGGTGGACGTCTCGGATCGTCGGAAAAATGCCCTTCACGGTACCGAAAGCCGCCGCAAAGCACGCTGCGCAGCACAAGGCTGCGTAGCACCTCCCCAGGTCCCACTTTCACATCTCCAAATTTGACGCTTACAAACATTGCTCATCTCCAATAATAGCTCGCATGGACTAAAAAAATCTCCAAAAGGTAGTTTAATTTTGTACTCCAAAAGGTCACTTCTGCAGTTGGCAGCAACTCTCAATTGTGCCTCTCGCTATTGGAAAATAAGATTGGTCTTTCAAGATTAGTTAAGGTATGTAACGCCCCTAATTTTGAGAGCGTTATATTTATTATAGAAATAATAAATAAGTCTTACAATAAGTTTTCACTTTGGAAATTACATAATTCTCCTTGCTGTTACATTTATTCGAAACAGGTTCAACTAGGGTTTCTCTACTTCTTTGCATTGTCGTCATCCCCCGTGGTGTCCTATCCATAGGGCTGCAAACGAGCCGAGCCTTAACATGTTCAAGCTCGACTCGGTCATTTTTAGGGAGGCTCGAGCTCGAATCGAGCTGGAAAATCATGGCTCGAGCTCGGCTCGTCAAGGATTTGCAAGGTTCAAGCTCGGTTCGTCTAAACTCGATAATATATAAACGAGCCAGCTCGTTAAGAGGTTATACCCAGAAAAAAAAATTATCTAGATTTCACATTTCAAAATTGATTAAGATTTGACTGTTTGCCCCCCAAAATTGATTCCCATCTCAACAAATGGTAAGGATACCAAGAAAAACCTAAGCTAAAATTATTACCATGTGAGCTGTAATGGTTAAAATGAAATTACTAAAATATTAAGATTAAAAAAAAACAGAGGGAGTGGGTTTAGAATATGCACCTTATACGTAAAACAGAATAGAGAGAGATTTCCCAAAAAGCTCAAACATTGAAAATTAACAGTCCACAGGAGTAGTTAGAGAGGGCACCAAAGTAGGAGATCAATATTGGAGATTAGGCCTTGTACTTGGACTAAATAAGGTAAACGTTTATATATATACACAGGAGGAGTGAAATTTGTTCTCTACGGTAGAAGAGATTCAGAGAATGAAGAAACCCTAAAGGCAAGATGAAGACTGAAGAGATTCTTACCAAATAATGAAGAAGATCGACAACCCTCTCTGTTAATCGACGATCGAAGGTGGCCGGAGATGGCTGGAGATGATCGGCTAGATTTGGGGTGGGCGGTGGAACAGTGGAAGAGAGGTAGATCGCCTCTCTCTCTCTCTCTCTCTCTCTCTCTCTCTCTCTCTCTTAAAGAAAAGAAAAATACAACATGAGTGTACAAAGGTTAGAAGTGTAGAAACCTTATATTTACATATATATACCCCGGCCTCCGAGCTTTCCCTGACTCGAGCTCGGCTCGTTTATTAAACCAGCCATGAAACCTAGCTCGAGCTCGTTCGTTAAGGCTTCGAGCCGAGCCGTTATCGAGCCGAGCTCGCGAACAGCTCGGCTCATTTGCAGCCTTACCTGTCCAGCTCCATAAGCTCCCAAGTTGTAGTACTCCTCATGTTGATCTCTATAGTCTGGCATAATACGTCAGAGTCGCAGAGCAACATCGTGGTATTATACCAGGGTTACATAAGTGTAACACCGTGAGCGAAAACGCCCAGCAATAACTCTACCCAAAATCTCAACTAGCAATTCTAGAACAATATACATACGATTGAAAATAACGATAAAGGTTAACAGAAAACAGTTTTCATAAATATTCCAAATATCGGTGCCAGTTGCAAATTATGCCGTTGCCAGTGTCAATGTAAATCAGAGTAAACGTGGTGGTAATCGGTGTCTCGTAACATTTCTCATTTTTCATCATAAGCATTCTTCTTCAAATTTTATCTTTTCGATCATCACAGTCATCCCAATCATCTCCCATCACTCGAAAGTTATTGGCCCGTTTACGTCTCCTTTCAACTGACGGTAACCAACCTTTCTGCTCGAAGTTGCGGTTGTCTCGTATCACCGATATTCAACAGCATGATACAAGGTCCGTCACTCCGCGACTCACACAAACATAGTTCCGACAACCCCTTGTATCACCAGTATTCAACAGCATGATACAAGGACCTTTCACTATGTGTTGTACACACTCTGCACCAAAGACTACCAAGTTCTCTCCGCGAACTTAGGACAGTGCTTCAAGCTGCACTACCGTATTCCTTAGCCACATCACCGGTATTCAACAGCGTGAAGAGCGGCGTTATCTACAATACCGTATTCCTTAGCCACATCACCGGTATTCAACAGCGTGAAGGGCGGCGTTAAAGCTATACTACCATATTCATTTCCATTCTTTCCAAAAATCATTTCCACTATCATCTCATTTCATTCGCATTTCGTTTTCTCGTGTTACTACTCATTTCGAAAATCGTATCGGGTAAATCTCGTATCGTGTCGTGAATATGCAACGTGTCTCAAAAACTCTTTTCGTAAATATGCAACTTTCTCGTAAATCGTGTTTCAAAAATCAGCGTTTCCTCGTAAAATGTATTTTACTAAAATTCAGTATTTCCTCGTAAAATGTGTCACTTAAAATAACTAGTAGAAACTTAGATAAAGATTATTACCGTATTCCGGTTTCAAACGGAAGTAGACAAAGCTAGCGGTAGACGAACGGAGTAACGGCGTCGAAAAGAAAGTAGGCTATCTTAGAAACGCCGGAGGGTATGCCGGAATAACTAAACTAAGATCTAAGGGCGGCTTTGGAAGGTGGAGAGTGGTGGCTAGTGGTGGTGGAGGTTGAGTTTCATTGAGTTTTGTGAAGAACACTTAAGAACTCAAGACTTTCTTCAAGAAAGTTTACTACAAAACTACTAAATTGCTACTACAAGAAATATGAGAGTGAGAGGAGTGAAGGTGTGAGAACTTATGAATGTGAGGGGTCCTATTTATAGGAAAACATGAGCTCCCCCTCCCCCTTGTTTGGCCGGCCTTCTCTCTCTAGGAAATTTCCTCCCATTGATGCCCGGGAATCTCACTTAATGGCTAGTCCATAGGTACGTCATCACCCGGGTATAGGATAAGGCTAGTTATGATGCTAGATGAGTAGGTACGGCAATAATGCGTGGGGTTTTAAAGTGACTACCTAACTTCGCAATGTAGATTACTCGTGACTAACCTAGTTTCAGGTGTTTTATTGCACTGCGTATATCACGTAGGCTATAAAGGCTATTGAATAAAGGCTAGTCTACTTATGACGCGGTATTTATGAGAGAATATATTCCCTTATAGGCCATTAATGGCCAGTCCAATAATGCACGTGTGACTACGGGTCTTTCCGGTATAATTTCTACACGATTGGCTAGGTTCCGGACTAATTTTTATTGCGGGGCTATAAAGGCTATTGATTAGGAGATAAGGCAAGGTACATAGCTATGCCAATAATGCATGGGGTTTTAATTAGACTACGTAACTTATCAGTGCAGTTTCTACGTGACTAATCGCTTTACTAGAGCAAATTGAACTGCGGAGCGATAAAGGCTATAAGGCTACCATATCTATAGGCACGTCATCATATCTATAGGCGTGTCATGCTATTAATAACTGCGTCATTAATAGTGCAAGGGGGGATGCACCTGCACACGTTTCGCAGTTCAAGTTATACGCGACTACGTAGGTTTCCGGAACAAATTGTACTGTGTTTATCACAAGGCTACTATAGCTACACCTTATCTTATGACGCGTAATTAATGAAGGAATATATTCCTCTTTAGGCATGATGATGACTAGGTTAGTAGCTAGGACCAATAATGCATGGGAAAATAATGACTACGAACTCCCGCAGTGTAATCTTTACGCGACTAACTACATTTTCGGTACTAACTTACACTGCAAAGCACTAAAGGCTACGAGATCCTAGGTGCATCATGAAATCTAGAGGTGTGATGATGGGATTCCCTCAATAATGCATGAGAAATTCACCTAGTCACATTTCGCATTGTAGGTTATACGCGACTACGTAAGCTTCTGACACGAGGCTATAAGCTAGGAAATCTTAGGCGCGTCAGTGGATAGATTGTGTCTCCCCGGGAAAAATATTTCTATCAATGGAAAGGTTACTATAAGTGGCAAGTATGCTTTAAATGGAAAGTTGTCATAAATGGAAGGTTAGTCAAAATTGGGAGATGTAAGTCAAAATTGGAAGGAAGGTTGCTATATATGGAAAGTTTCCTTAAATGGAAAGTTAGTCATATATGGAAATAGGAAGGTGCTAGGTAATTTCTTCTCTTCTTCTCTCTAATTATTGGAAAATCAAAATTGCTCCATTTGGTCAAAATTGGTGTGGTTCTAATTTTGACTAGATAAAATGTGAGTGTGAGAGATTTTGTAGTAGGATAAAAATAGTAATGTATATATAGATACAAGTACACAATACTAGGGTCCAAATAGTATTTAAATAGGTTTTCAAAATACTAAAAGAAAACAATTGAATTAAATAAAAAGAAAAAAAATTTCCTCCAAAAATCAGGGTTGTTACAAGGTACGTGTAATTTTGCCTTATAACAAAAATATCTTGAAACAAATTGGTTGCTACTGAATCAATGTACGATTTAATTTAGCTTTGCATTTGAAGGTAATATTAGAGAGGCTTTTGATGTCAATTTTGATAGGTAATGCTTCATGAAAAATTTGACTCCCTCACTAGAGATGCTCTCTTGGCTTCAGATTTGGAATGTCAACTTTGTTTTAAGGTTTATGTGGTAATCTAGATTTTCCAAATTTGCCACCTTCAAAATCCTTCATCTCCAATCATGATGTCAAATGTGCTCTCATCATCGAAGGAAAACCTAAAAGGCTGCAAATTTTCACGCAAATGGATGCCAATTCTTACCGTTGGAGAGATTTGACTTCCCCGTTAGAGATACTCTTATCGACTAATGAGAAATTACAGATATTACTTGACAAATTTGTTATATGGTAAGATCTTCACAGTTTTCCATCGTATAGTTCACCTTTCTTGTAGTTATTATGAGGCAGAACCTTGTTTTGAATAGTAGATGTAAATGCCAGAGAGTGCAGTAGTAGCACATAGTGCACTGAGTGATTTAATTGTAGGCTTAACTTTATTCTGCTTGCTTTTCCTCTGTAAACTGTTTTTATTACTAATGAAGTTATTTCTTAAAAACTAAAAAGAGAATTGAGAAAAAGAAAAAGCCATGATAATTAGTACTAGTATCTGTTTTGGGGAACAAGGCACATAAGCTAGGGAGAGGGCCTATCAAAAGCATGTGGATAGATACTAGCTCTCACTTCCAATCCTCAAAATCCTCTTTCAAATTCTCAAATAGTCAAACTTTTATGTACACCATCATATAATTCAACCAACATTAATCATGAGGAATCCAATAAACCATAAGAAAAAGCATTATTCTAGTTCATTTATGGGGAAGAAAAAGTACAAAGGTGTGATTCAAGTTGGATTTAGGGACGATAATGGTTTGGTTTGGTTCTATTATTGGTAAAATAAAAATCAAAACCGGAACGTGTACCAAAAATCAAATCCATAACCAAAACCATCGGTTTTCTATTTATCGAAAACCATAACCAAAACTATAGTTACTAGTTCAGTTCGGTTTTTCATCGAAACCGGTAGCCAACATTTTTAGTAGAGTTAAAAATATGAAGTCTCCAACAACAAAAGAACCAATAAACTAATATACTTCCATATAGTAGTTCAAAGACACAAAATATCCATTATCCAACAACAAAATAACATAAACTTATGTTAGGTAATTCCCGTTTCCAATTCCATTCTAATTCCAGTTTCCAATTTACCAATTCAAGCTTTCATTATGAGTCTTCATATCTATCAAATCCAACCAAAGCAAAGAGTTAACTAAATTAATGTTAGCTTCACATAATATTAAGGCTACAACAATGTAAGACAAATAAGGGTATAAATACCCCATATATACATACCCACATAAAATGTATTTATGTAATTATCTTATGGTTATGGTTTGGTTCGGTTATCATATGAAACTAAAACTAGAACCGAACGTTTTCTAAAATCAAAAACCAAAACCAAAATCACGGTTAAAAATTCAGTTAAAACCCGCACCAATTGGTTCGATACTGTTCGGTTGAGATTGTCATCTCTAGTAGGATTTGAATTCAAAGTACTCAATAACATATCACAGCCCCATGTCTCATGTTTTCGGAGTAAGGGTTTTGAAAACAGGTTAAGACTACTCACCTACTCCAAGACATGTACTGGTTGATAGAGAGATGAGATTAATTGATTGTGAAGAAAATTATTACAGTAAAAACCATTTAGGATAGTTTTGAAGCGGAACATACATTAAGCACAATAAGAGTTGAACTTTGTAGCTATAATTCGGCAAAGGATGAGAATCATGAGATAGATAATACAAGGTATTATTAGTTCAATCACTATTGATCCGGTGAGTGCATATTCGGTGAAATTACATATAACTTCACTATTAGTCCCGTAAAAAAAACAGACCAAAAAGAATAATGAAGGAATACGTTGTTAGTGGTCGAAAGAAACGTCCCCCTATGTGTATGATTTGTCCCATGAATTGGAATCCAAATCCAAAAAGAATGTACAAGTCTGTCGTGAAGCACCCAACACCTCCTCAAGATGTCACCCATGAACTCATCAACATGCGATATTGCATTCATCTCCCATAATATTGCCTTCTGAGTTGCCAATAAAATTAGATATTATTGAGCGGAACTCCTAGCAAGGAGGACCCTGTTAATTTGGGGTCACTGGAGGGTTTGCGCGGTCGTTCATTTCAGGACTCCAAAACTCGACTGACTCGGACATCTGGTTATAGAAATAAAAAAAGAAAAGAACCCCCATTAATTAGCACATTTGGAAAATTAGTAATCAATAAAGAAGGATAGTTGAGAATTTGGAATGAAAGATTAATGGACATTGGGAATTAAAAGGTCAGCTATGATTCCTAATTCCAGATACTGAAGTACATGTATGCATTTATCGAGACCTTGTTGATCAAAGTAAAGTCAACAAAATTAGGTACTTGTTACTATTATACTTTTTGAAATGAACAAATTTTAATGTTGTTGGTCTAAGAAATAGCTTTATGGTGTAGAAAAAATAATGGTTCATAAACAAACATGAGGCACAAGTTTTAATAATTAGTACTAATATTTTGGACACATTGGACCGGATGCTTATCTGTTCACATTTGTATCTGTAGTCAATTAGTCATTCGAAGTATATGACATTGACCGATTCTTCAAAATGGCGTTCCAGCTTACATGTCGAGAAAAAATATTTACGGACGCATATCTGAATATCCTGACATATTTGTATTCAGAGTCATTCGACACGGCAAGAACATGAATCGTAATATTTAGTACTAGAAATTCCAAGATGGCATTTCCAGCTTATACAACAAGGAAAATGCTTCGACATATATGATTGGATATATATTGGACCCATCCTGAGTCATTCAGGCTGAGTTTTCACTACGGTATCTTTGAACTACAATTTGTCCAATCAGCTGGAAACTCAGCCCCAACATATTTGGGTTTCACATGCATTTTGTGGTTCTCAGATGCATTTAACGGTTCCGAGACTATGTCCGGGCATCTACATTCATAGCACTGCTTATAGAAAGCTTGTATGACAAACTAAAACCCAAACAGTGTCTTAGATGGAGCACGCAATAAGTGAGCACATAACTAATATTTTACTCTACATCTCCTCATCAAAACGTTGCAAAGGATAATTGAGATTAGGTTTATAATAAAGCATAAACTAAACCGAAGGGATAGCTGAAGAGGAATTAGGTATGAGCCGTGACATCCAGAGTTTGAAACTTGGCAATCTCTTAGGGTCAAGCCACAATAAATTCCCAATCCTGACATAAATGGTTTGACTTTGACCGGACCGGGAATGAAATTTAACCGAGATGTGTGCAAGTGCAAGTTTGGCTCGTACACCACTAACCATCAAACCAAAAAAATAGCAGAAATTGTTTTCCATTTCCCAATGCCAACCCTTGTGTTTCTCTCTCTCCCTCTGTCTCTCTGGTCTTCCACTCTTCCTTGTTCCGATAAATATAATTCCCAGTCCATCATGGCTAATGACTCTGGTCAGTGAGACCAATATTTAACCTCCCCCAGTAGAGGACGAAGTGTACGGTCACTTCTTTGAAGACTTTAAGGTGTTGTGTTTGTTTTGAACTTCAGAGATAGGAGTATTAAGGTTTACTTTATTACTAATTTTTTAAGTACTTTGATAAAATTCCCCTGCTTGTATATCCTCTGCTTCCTCTGCTCTTATATATATATACTCCTCCATACTCTGCTTATGAAGAAGAAGTAGTAGCAGTTGCAAATGCACTCTTCCTCGTTTCTTCTTTTGTCATCCATTTGGTCATACCATCGATCCGCATTCGAAACCAGAACTCTTTCTTCAGTACATCTATAGTCTCTGTTTTTTTTTTTTCCTCTCTCGATCGCATTCTCTGTTTGCACAACAGAGAAGATGTGCGCGATGGTAGAATCTCTAGAAATTCAAACAGTCGACGAATCAGCCTCCAGGGATGCTGGAAACATTGAACAAGGAAAGAGAACAAGAGAAATCTACACACTCTTCCGTCATTTTAAGCAGCGTTTGCCTTTGAGCGAGGTTAGCGCGCTCTCTCTCTGTGTGTGTGTGTGTGTGTGTGTCTATATGTTGTAGTAGAGATTACTGGTGTAGGTTTTCTCCTTCCACATTTTGTCACCAAGGTGCTCTAAGTTGGTGGTGTTGCTCTCTTAAAGTAGGCAAGAATTTGATTTGATTCCGACACTACATGTCATGCAAAAAAACTTTCCTAGTTAAGAGGCAAAAGTTTGGGAGTGTGACATTTGAGGTTTTTTTTCTTCTCCTTTTTTTAAAGGAAAGATAAAGTAAACTTGTGTTAGCTTGCAAATCTATTTCCTTGTAAGAAATAGGAAAGTGCTACAAGTAAATACACTGCCATATCAAACGAGTTCGCAAGCTGAATACTGTCAGTTTCAGATTTCAGGTTCGGCTCATTTACCAAACGAGCTTTAATTGAGGCTCTGGTTTGGTTTGTTTAGTACCGAATCAAATTTGAACGAGCCTTTACCCAGTAAAATCTCGAACAGTTCACGAACAGCTTAGTTCATTTGCAACCATAATTATAATAAGCAGTTTAATTAAATAAGTATTTGAATTACATCATACGGGACATTAGCCTAAAAGCATACTAAGCCCAACTGAAAGTTAAAGAAGGAAAATGCTAAACTCCGACACATAAGGCAGAGGATAATGTGTAAAACATATATCGATATCTGAGAAAAATGTATTAATATCCGTGAGATGTGCACTGAAATCCAAATTTGTTTGTCTTTATATTCATATATATTACCCTCTGCCTAGTGGGCGGAGGTTTAGCAAGATACTAAAAAGAAAACAAACCAATGATGCTTATCTTGCAATATTGGCAGTGAACTAAAAAGCTGATTACAATTATTTTTCTTTGTAGCTCTCCTCTAATACATAGTATCATGGTTCAAGATGATCATAGTTTTGCAAAGCTAACAACTTCATGCGAATAGCATGTCTATTATTCCTCTCCATTCATAGGGGCTAAATTAGAGATATGTTATTCAATAAGTAACGCTTCACAAATAGAAAACCTTAACGAAATTCATGTACCGAATAATGAACGTGAACGCATGCCTGCCGCACTTTAAACCAAGTTGTATTACAGTATTATTGTCACAGTATCACTGTCACTTCATTCTGGTGGAGCTTTCTATAGTAATTTTTGTAACTAAGGATATGATTTTCATCACCAAAGTATGGGAGTTTTGGTTCTAGTGTTGGAACTAGCAACAGCTTAATTCAAATGAAAAGATAAAGCTGGGGACCATATAACTTTTCTTTCTTTCTAGGCATACCCCTGGCCTTCTGCTACTGATGCTTTTTAATCTTTGTTTAAGCCCTTAATTAATAATAGTACTACTACCATTTATTTATAAATTACTCACTTGGAGGTTCGCCAAAGTAGTAAGTACCCACCCATGTACAGAGTTGTAGGGTGGTCCTGCTTTTACTACTAATTTTGTGGTACCATTGTAGCCTTTCCAATGGTTACACTTTGTACTTACTACATTGTTTAAATTTTATTCTCTGTTCGAACTTCAGTTACTTGACGTGTTATTTTTTATTTTCTCTGTTTGTATACATGTTACTTAACTTTTGTATTCTGGGCCTTATTACACAAGGCCAAGGGTCGTCGTGAATAATTGACTATTACGGAGTATATCATTTCATATGGACTATGGAGTAATTATTCATTATTCTCGAAGCACCGTTTGATGTTTCAGATTATTTCAGCACCATACACTTAATCGTGTGTCCCACTAGGATGTGTGGCGTTAGAATGACCTGAAACTCCACCACGTAGCTCTACTTCTGTTGTACTCAATAATTAGAACTTCATATGTGCTCGGTCTTTTTTGACTAAGGGTGGCGTGTTAGTTACAATTAGAGCCTCATATTCAGAGGCATCTACAACATTATTTTTGTTTTTTTGTTTTTTTGAAAACTCAGAATTTGCCCTTAAAGGACTACAAACCTGGGGCCGCTCACGCTGGGTTCAAAAAATGCACTGAAAAAAATTAGATTTAGATATGAATTAAATTTTCTTTAGTATTGTTAGCATTACTCGTGCGAGGTTAAAATAAATATTTTCAACTAAATTTGAACCAAATTGTTATAGCTCTAAGAAAACAAAATAAGCCTAGCCTAATTACGAGAGCCCTATATATAATAAACATTTAAGGATAGTTGTTGTGTGGCATTTGGTTCAAAATGGAAACACCAAAATATATATATATATATATATATCTCTTTTACCTAGTCAGAGTTTTTTTTTTTGGGCATATATACAATTTTTCATTATAGATACGTTATGTATTTTCATTAGCGCTAAATGAAAATTCTAGAGCTGCCCCTGCTACAAACCCCCACTGGAGCCCTCCATTGGAAAGAAAAACTCCACAATTATTGGGTTATCCATGTGGTGTGGAAACGAATACGCTCGAGTACAAGAAAATATTACTCAGTGGGAACGAATAGCATCTAATGTGACACATTTGGAGAATAGAATCAAAGTCGATTGTCCGTGTCGTAGTAAAATGATTGTGTGGCATTGTTTGTTTAAGGTTTACACGTGCATGCCTGATGATGTTACTATTATTGACCATTTTGCCCGGGTACGTATCCTGCAGGTGGTGGAAGAGCTACTACTTCTTGGAAAGACAGCAGTCCCACTACTAATGACAACCTTACTAATATCCTCAAAACAAATCATTTCCATGCTCTTCTTGGGCCGTTTGGGAAACATTGAATTAGCCGGAGGCTCACTCGCAATTGCATTTGCAAATGTCACTGGTATCTCAGTCATGAAAGGCCTTTCTGTGGCTATGGACCCAATTTGTTGCCAAGCCTATGGAGCCAAGAGATGGTCCGTTCTCGGCCAAATGTACCTTAAAACTTTCATCCTCCTCGTATTGGCATCTGTTCCCATCTCCCTCCTATGGCTAAACGTGGAGTATGTCTTCCTTCGGTTAGGCCAAGACCGCGCTATAACAAAAGTCGCCAAAGTTTACCTCATGTTTTTGCTACCTGAATTACTAGCACACGCCCATCTTAACCCCTTACGATCATTTTTAAGGACCCAGAGCCTAAACTCACAGACAACCATAGTCGCCACTTGCGCTACAATTCTTCACCTTCCCATTTCCTACCTTTTCGTCACGTACTTGAAACTAGGCGTCAAAGGCATTGCCCTGAGCTCTGTTTGTTACGCATTCAACTTGAACATCGGCTTATTGATTTACATTGCCATTTCAAAAGTAGCCCTAAAACCGTGGGACGTTGGGGCCACGGTGATTTCGACTTTTCAAGGGTGGGGTCCATTGCTAAGCCTGGCGATTCCTAGCGTGTGTTCCGTGTGTTTGGAGTGGTGGTGGTACGAGATAATTTTGTTTCTAGGTGGCTTATTGAACGATCCACAATCGACCGTGGGGGCTGTAGGGGTGCTAATCCAAACAATCGGTGTCATCTACGTAGTCCCGTATTCTCTCAACGTAAGCATATCGCAACGCGTTGGGCACGAGCTAGGATCCGGGGAACCCCATCGTGCCCAAAGGGCTGCCATAATAGGCATAACCATCGGCCTTGGATATGGACTCACGGCTTTTTGTTTGACATTCATGTTGAGGTCTGTTTGGGGGAAAATATACACAAACGATCCTGATACTCTTGCCTTGATTGCAACTGCGCTTCCAATAATAGGGCTAGCGGAAATTGGGAACTCACCTCAGACGGTTGCTTGCGGTGTTCTGGTGGGGTCAGCTCGGCCTAAGGTGGGAGTCCGTATCAACCTCGCTGCGTTTTACCTTATTGGATTGCCTGTGGCGGTTTCGTTGGCGTTTGTGTTGAATTTCGGGTTTTGGGGGCTGTGGTGGGGTTTAGTGGCGTCGCAGTTTGCGTGTGTAGTGATGATGTTGTACACATTGTATCAAACAGATTGGAAGCATCAAACGAAGAGGGCCGAGGAGCTCTCGACGCTGGCTGCTGGAGAGGAAGATGTAGTAACCAATTTGGTTGCCTGAATTCTAAAGTCTTTCTATTCCAGCCAGGGTGCTACTTTTTAGGAGTACTAGGGACAATTCAATTCAATTCAATTCAATGTACAATAACATCATTTTTTGTTCATGGGAATTGCCAGGGGTTATAGTTCTTAAAAGTTTTAGGGAGAGAAAAGAAAAGATACAGCACCGTTTTTAAGGTCCGTAGTTTCTTTTTTAATCTATCATCGTGTAATTTTTTTTGTTATAGCTTGTCACGGTAGGATTTGAATTATTTAATTTTGATCTGTGAAATGGAAAGCGTCCCACTTTTGATACGATGTAAGAAATTTTTAACTCAACATGAAACGTTCTTTACTTTTTTTGGTACAAAGGAGGCCAAACTCACTCAAGGTTTTTGTAGGCTGAAGCGTGGTGAGCCTTATATATTTTAGGGGCAAAATAGGAAATGTATCCACTAACTTTTCAAAACACACAGTTATTAAGGGACAGCCCAAAATGAAAATGTACACACTATAAAAGAGACGGAGGAAGTATTAAACATGAACGTACTTTCATTCTAGTGACAAATGTCTCACTGGGTTGTTTTTGACACAAGTTTAATAGTATATGATACATAGCTCCAATAACATATTTGGGACAGGGTTCGAATGCCGACACTAAAAGTAACTCCAAGAGCTAGTATATTTAAGATAGGGTCCCAAAAGAGCATTTTTGTTTATGATACAAAAAAACTAATATTCATATCGATTAATATTAAGGCCACTTTCTTTGTGGCCAAAAAATCTGAGACCCCGAGGCCCAAGAGCCAGGCCTGGGTCCTTTTAACAGCTCCGTTATACGAAATTCCCAAGGATATAGAGATGCAATTCTTTTTAACTTCACTGAAATTTTGTGATGAAGTGAAAGTTTCTAACAACTTGTCAAACTGAACAGATTTTAGAGAGAGAGAGAGAGAGAGACAGAAGAAATGAATTTGATTGCTATGATCACATTACAGATTACAGAGATGAGCATCCACTTTATATACAAACATAGAAAGATGGACGTACAACTAAAACTAATTGCTTACAATTAAAGCTAACCAAAACTAACATCTTACAATTAAGTAAAGCTAACTACCTATCTTGCTGACGTGGCACAAGTAGTGGAGCAACTGGTAGTGGAGTAGACTTGTTGACCAGTGCCCTGCATAGTGCATACCCACTGTATCTAACACACCCTCGTAAACTAAAGCTGCTGGAGAATCTAGCAGTTGCAGTTTGGATTTGAGAAAAAGGAATCTGGGAATAGGGAGAGGTTTGGTGAGAATATCAGCAATCTGGAAAGTAGAAGGCACATTCTTGACAATTAAGGCCTTGTTTGTTTGGGGGATTTGGAGGGTGGAATAGGATATCAAATTTCGTAGGACCCAAAATTTGGTGTTTGTTTTCCTAAATTTGGATGGGATATCAAATCCCCACCAAGTTTTTATCCCGATCCGTACGGGATATAAATAGCCAGTGGCTAAATAGCTAGGGTGAAGTCGGACTAAATAAAAGCAGGGGTGCTTATATTTAGTCCGGCCTTCTTATCCAGCCAAAATTACCACCCTACCCTAGCCCTTTCCAAGATCCTCCTTCCCCTTTACAAACCAGTTGGCTCCGGCTGAGATTTTGCGTAGCGGTGACTTCCGGCACAGTGGAAAAATTGTAAAAATTAAACAAACAAGAAACAGATCTGGGCTTTTACCGATTTTTCGTAGCCCCAATGGTATAATTATTGGCCGGTTTTCAGCCTCCGCTTTCAAGTTGCAGGTTCACCGGAGAAGAAGAGGAAGAGATGAATTTTTCTTCTTTTTTTTTGTACGAGAGAGAGAGAGAGAGAGTAGATAGTGGGTACCGGATGGTTTTGTCATGTGGGGTGAAAGAACCTTCTAGGTAATACACGTGTAAACACAGTGTATTTTTTGGGGGTAAGTTAAGTTTGCCTAGTTTTTTTTTGCCACTAGTAGTTGTTTTTTATTTTTTTTATAGATTCTGTGTTAATAAAATAAATTACTAATTTTATTTTTTTTACTTTTATTTATTGTTTCTGGATTTAGAAAAAATAACTAAACAAAAACAAAATGCAATTAGAATGAGGTAAATATATGTTTTGAATATTTAATGATTTTATTTTAAATAAAAAATTATGAGAATGGCTTATTATAGCTTAATTTTTTTTAAGTATTACAAATTAATTATTTTTGAAATTATATAATTTATTTTATTCATAATCTAATACGGGCATATAAAAAAGGTAAATATGTCTTTTGACATGATTTTACATCATCCACCCTCTTTATCCATCTTTTTTAATCATTCATCCAAACCATATATGTACTATTTAATCTCTCATGTTTAACTATCACATCAATATGGGTCCACCCTTTTATTTAATCCCTCCGACTATTTTATCCCTCTTACTATTTAATCTCTCTAAAACTAATACGCCATCCAAACTGGCCGTAAGCTTCTTGTGGACTACCTTCTCACGAACAATGTGGAAATCAACCTCCACATGTTTTGTTCTAGCATGAAAAACAGGATTTGATGCTAGAAAAATAGCTGAAATGTTATCACACCACAGAAAGGGAGGCTGTGAGGAAGAGACTGGAAACTGTAAGTCATTAAGAAGGTGCACCAACCAGACCACTTCAGCTGTGGTATTTGCCAAGGCTTTATATTCAGCTTCTGTGGAAGATCGTGCCACAGTATGCTGGTTTTTAGCTGACCATGAAATCAGGTTAGTCCCTAAGAAGACACAATAGCCTCCAGTTGATCTCTTATCAAGGGCATCCCCAGCCCAATCTGCATCTAAATAGGCAGTAAGTTGCAAAGAAGAACCCTTGGTAAAATGCAAGCCCTGATTAAGAGACCCTTTAACATATCTTAAGATTCTTTTCACACCAGTGAAATGACTCTCCAATGGACCATGCATATGTTGGCAGACAGTGTTAACAGCATAGGAGAGTTTTGGCCTTGTCAAGGTAAGGCACTGAAGGGACCCTACAATTTGTTCTGTACAATTCTGGAGAAGAGAATGCAGCATCATGAATGGAGGGAGAGACCTTACGAGAAGATGGTGATGCACATGGTCTGCAAGTTTCCATCCCAGCTTTAGCCAACAACTCTTTAGCATACTTAGCTTGAGAAAAGAGCAAGCCAGTAGATGTGGGATGAACTTCTACGCCCAAAAAATAATGAAAAGACCCTAAAATCCTTGAGAGCAAAATCAGAACCAAGACCTTTAATAATGTGATCAATCAGAGTTGGGTTGTTACCAGTTATGAGGATATCATCCACATAGACTAGCACATATACCAAGTCAGCACCTTGAGCTAACACAAACAAAGAGGAGTCTGCAAGACTATTATGAAACCCTTGCTTGACAAGGCAGTTAGATAACATGTCATACCAGGCCCTAGGTGCCTGTTTGAGACCATATAAGGCCTTGTGTAACTTGCATACATAATCTGGAAAATGTGTGTTCACATAGCCTTGAGGATGTTTAAGATAGACATGTTCTTGGATGGTTCCATGCAGAAATGCATTGGAGACGTCCAACTATTTAATTTTCCAGTCAAAAGTCACAACTAATGTCAAGACAAGTCTAATAGTTTGTTGTTTAACAACAGGACTGAATGTCTCAGTATAATCTATGCCTTTTGTCTGTTGAAAACCCTATGCAACCAAACTTGCTTTGTACCTGGCAATACTTCCATTAGAGTTTTTCTTGATTCTATAAATCCATTTACAACCAATGATAGGAGCTTGTGAAGGCTGAGGCACTAAAGTCCATGCCCCTTGCTAAACTAGGGCACCAAATTCCTCAGACATGGCTTGTTGCTACTCATGGTATTGCATTGTTTCTTTAAAGGAAGAAGGTTCAGTGACAGGTGTTGTGTGTACAAAAAGAAAAAAAGGTTTTTTTTTGGAACAGAGATACCAGCTTTGGATCTAGTAAGCATAGGATGGACAAATGGACAGGAAACTAATGGAGGAACTGAATGAGAGGAGGAACGAGAAATAAAAGTGAGAGTGAGATGAAGAATGAGGACAAGCAGAGGAGAAGAAGTAGGAGAAAAAGAATGGGCAAAAGGAGAAGCAGAAGAAACAGGAGAAGAACTAGTGGTGATAGGAGAAGAATAATAAGGAGAAGTAGACTTAAAAGAAGGAATAGAAGGAGATACTGCTAATGTGGAGGAAAGCATAAGCTTGGGATATGGAAAATCATGTTCTAAGAATCTCACATGCCTAGGGATGGCAATTTCCTCATATCTAGTGGATACCCGCCCCACCCCGCCTATATGGAGGCAGGATTAACCCATAATTTTTCCCCAATAGGAGCGGGTATGGTATGATATGAAGAAAACCCACTCAGGTATGGAGCGGGTATGATTTTGTAATCCCCACCCCCCGAATACCCGTACCCGCCCCTTACCCTCCCCGTACCCAATTATACATACTACATATACTATATTATATATGTACATATAAATAAGAACATACGCATAAATCTTAAGTATAGTTATAGTATATGTAAACAATTATCTTTTTAATTAACAAATCTTATCGATTACTATCTATCATACAGTAATAATTATCTCTTTAATTAACAAATCTTATCGATTACTATCTATCATAATAGACTACTTAATATTCAAAGAAGATCAATTGAGATTATATTTGTAAATATAAATATAAATTTATTTTCAATCTTGAATTGTTTATTTTTTTGTTTGGATATGGGTATATTCAGGAAAACCCGATCCCCATCGGGAGGTGGGTTTGGTTCTTTATCTAATATCTCCAATGGGGATGGAGGCGGGGATGACGAACGGCCCTCCAATCGGGGATTGGATATGGAATAGGGTCCTCCGATCCATACCCTACCCGTTGTCATCCCTACACATGCCTTGAGATGTACACTCTTTTAGCAAGAGGATCAAGACATCTGTAGCCCTTAGTGGAAGCACAATAGCCTAGGAAAATACAAGGAGTTAACCTAGGAACCAATTTATTGGACACATAGGGTCTGAGCCAAGGAAAACAGCAGCATCCAAAATATTTAAGCAAGGTATAGTCTGGTGCTTTGTTATAAAGAACATGAAATTGGACTTTAAAGTCTATAGATGAATGTGGAAGTCTATTAATGAGGTAAAGAGCAGTAGTGATAGCCTCTAACCAGAATTGAATAGGTAACTAAGGACAGGTGGTCTCATGAGAGATACCAAATAAAGCAAAGAAAGAGGCCATTGATTTCCTTAAGAACTCACCACCATTGTTTGTTCTAAAAGTTTTGATAGAAAGAGAGAACTCGCCACCACAGTGTTAACAGCATAGGAGAGTTTTGAGTGTACCGTGCAGTACAGTATGTGTGCCGTGCGGCACAGTTTATCTATGGACAGCTTGAAAATTTCAGTTCTTGACAAAAATGAAAGGGGCTTGTATTGGGGGTATATTACCCATAAAATTTGAATATTTTCCAAAAAGCCTCACATTGGATGATATAAAATGTTCCTCCAAGATGAACGGATACCGTGAAAGTATGGTAGAATTTCCTCACGGCATCGTCCCAAGGGTAAAAACAATTGTAATATTGCTTTTGTTTTATTGAAAATCTGGTTTGCAAGATTCAGGGGAGGCACAAGAAGCCACCCTAAACCTAGCAAAGCCCCTTAGGAGGCCAAAAGTTGTGAACTTTGGCCAAGAAACGGGTATTATACCTTTGGAATGGTTTTCTTGGAACGAAACCTTGCTCCTACTCCTTACTCACTCTTCTGGTGTTGCTGTTCTTAGCTTCAACGTAACGAAAAGACCACCAGTTTAGGGATTGACAAGTTTAAAGATAACCGAGAGTAGTAATGGAAGTTACGCGTTAGGTTTTTGGGTTTTCTGAGTAGGATTTTTGTATGGTTTTTTGTGGTTGCTGGTAGTGATACTGGTTTGACTTTGGTAAGAGTAAGGTTTTGACAGAGTTTTAGGAAGGATTTTTCATGGATTTTTCCGTTGTCTTCACCTCCCAACACCTCGGCTATTTATAGGCATAAGAGACCAGAGCAAAGTTGTGTTGCTGCCCCTACAAATGTGTCAAGGGCCTTTGGAGCAATGCTCCAATGACAGTACTGAAAACTCTGTTGACAAACAAGATAACAAGAGAGATGCCTATTTCTTCGTATCGGCCTACGAACAACACAAAAGGGTGTAACCAACTATATCACCGCAATGGCATAACATCGTCACCACAATATTTCAAATTGTAAATTATTTATTCTTACGCCACAGACTTCACTCAAGAAAGGGAAGATGATTCTGATTACTTCAAGAAATGGCCGCACAAACCCACTTCTTAGATCTCGAATGATGGGAACATCATAAGTAAGAGGTTGTAGATATTAATTTACAGTGTCCCCAACCAAACCAAGGTCGGAGAGAGCATAATGTTTAGGCTGATAAATAACCACCACCAGGAAGTTCTAAAAAGCCAGAGAGGAAGCCAAGTATAGAACTGAAGCCAGAACTACAGATATCACTGTAATTCTCATAGGCATCTTTCCCTCATCACTTCTGAAGAAAGCTGCTTCATACACAGGCCAAGAATTCACCACCCCAAATCCTGCTATGAAAATCTGCAAAAACAGATCTTCAAATCCACCGTAGACGAATATCTGAATGATGCCTCGAACAAACGAGAGTAAATTGATTAGAGCTGCTATAGTCAAGGGCAAAAACAGGGATGAAGCAACTCCGAATTCAAAAATTCCCTTATCGTATCGCCTCCCCAGTTCATCATCAACCACCTTGTTTGTCACGTTGAATCCGGATGTGGCGAAACAGAAGGACTGGAGTATGTATTCACCTAACCCGAATGTGAAGCTTGAGAGTCCCCTAACCATCCACATCCTTTGATTGTTCCACCACCTCCGAAATGTTCCTCCGGCTAAGCTGAATTCCAGAAAGTCTTGTGTGTAGGCTCCAAGGAAAAGAAAAGCATATGTGAAAAACCAAGGGTCTGATACCTGCACACCAGAACTATCTCCATAGACATCATGGGTGTTTGACTAGTATTGAAAGGAGAGCAATGACAGATGCACATATCCAGAATTAGATAAGTCTACAATCATCCGATGCACGTGAATCCTACAAAATAATGAGAGGTCCACGTGCATCGAATAGTTTTGAACACATCTGTGCCCGAATATATGCACAAATATTTGTGCTCATTACTTTTGTGTTGAAAGGATAGGAGTTGAGAACATAATCTCCAATCAGACGTGGTACTTTGTCTTAGTAGTCAGGTTGATACCATTCTCCAATGGGATCAACTGACATAAAATTTCATTTTTTTTTTTATGTGGATGGGAAAGTAGTCCACAAAATTATCTCTAAAAGTTGAATATACACTTTGATTGCCAATACCAAATTTTTTAAAGTGTAAATCTTACCCCTTCCTGCAGTTTCTCTTTCGTTTTCTCCTCTATACTTCAAATTTGCACCCTTTCGAAAACTATGTTTCCTGGATTATAATATACAAATACTTGTTCGTATGTTATAGGACAAAGGTTCGCCCCTACTATACAAAAGTTCTGGACTCCAAACTTATAGTCTTTTCATTTCAAACTAGACAACAACTATTGTGCTCGTGATTTTACACATGCAACTACGATATCATTCAACCGATGCAGGTGGCCTAACAATTGTGTAACAACATTTAAATACAGCAACGTTGGGGGTTTTACGAACTTGATATTGTGAATCATTCTCCATAGATAAAGGAATTCATAACAAGGTCAAACATGGATTTATAATTCTCCAAATCATTAATATTTTGTGTTCACATACCTTTGGGAAGATTGAGAAAGAGTTGAGAAGAGCTAGCTGGGGGAGAAAAGCATAAATAGTTATTGGAATCGCCCAAATGGGCCAAAAGACATAGTTTGTATAACAGAGGGCATGGAAAGGGTTCAAGGACTTGAAGCCCAAGATTATCGGGCTATGCTTGCGTAACCCCACTTGAAGAAGGCCCGTAGTCCACCGCTTAGTTTGATTCAGCAAATCATTTAGAGTAGTTGGTGCATCCCCCAAAAATGCAGGCCTGTTTGGATGGCAGAAAACGGATCTCCAGCCCTCACATTGCAGCCTGTAACCCGTGTACAAGTCCTCAACCAATGATCCATACCTAAAGCCCACCTGACAAAAGTTTCAACCAACTTATTAGTTATATCTTTAGAAGTACAGCCCAGGGTGCTGCTATACACCAAACAGCTCTAGACGTAATTGTGTCTAGAGCTGTTAGATACACATGGGCTGATATACATCAAGCAGCTTTGAGCACAATCGTGTCTCAAGTTTTGTTCCTAGATTTTTTGCACTGCATATATCTGAGGGTCTACTGCAGGAAACCCGACGCTCCAATTAGGAGAAAAAAACAAATGTTAAAAACATTTTTAGCTAAGGGTGTTTACCTTGGAGCCCCAGATGGTTTGGGCCTCAAAAGTGCAGCCAGCTACATGGTGCGCCAGCGATAGAACTTCTTTCGACTGAATCGGCCCATTCACGAGACGATCAGGGCTTAGTTCTAGGTTCCCAGGGGGAACAAATGAAGATGGGCCTCCAAAGAAAGCCCGCCTACGGAAAAAGCATCCAGTGCCCTCATAGTCTGGGCCCCCTAACCCGTCCATTCCAAAAGGATCAATATGATACGGGTACTTGAATTCAGCACCATAAATATCATCTCTGTTGATGTTGTGAAAGATCTGAGGAAACTGAACGTAAGCTAATCTTGGGGCCATTTGAGGATCCAAGTGATAGCACATAGCGCGAAGAGGTGTTTGTGGGTCGTTTGAGCACATGTCACAGTCTAGAGTCAGGATTATTGGGGCATTCGTCATTACAGCCGATACTCGGAGCTTCAATAATAGTACCAAAATACCAAATTTGTCTCCATGGTCAATTGAAATGGATGTAAAGAAATGAGAATTGCTAAAAATCAATGATACACAATTAAAGGTGGAGCTAGCCCTGGCCAATGGGAGCTCATCAAAATTTCTGCATTTTTTGTATTTTGTTACTAATATTCATTGTCTAGGTACACCAAGGACTGAGCTCTCACAATTTAAATAAATTAGGGTTGCCTTTCAATTCAAGTAATGTTACCTTGTTAAGTGATTTTTCTCTCTAACTGTTCTAACACACCCAATCGTTGATATATATGAATTATTTTACTATGAGAACAAGAACACACCAAAGAGCAAAGAATACAAAGTACTTCCTCCGTTCCCAAATAAGAGTCCAGTATCCATTTTGGGTTTGGGTTGTCCCTTAACAAGTAGCCATTTTGAAAAATTAGTGGGTAAAAGTTAGTACTCCCTCCGTCCCTTTTTAAGTGTGTTACCTCGTAATTCCAACTTATTTTCTCTCTCATCAACTTTTACATCTACTTTCCACTACTTACCCTTATCAATATAATAATACCCACTAACTTTTCAAAAATGAATCTACTTTTAAGGGCAAAATAGGAAATGTACCCACTAACTTTTCAAAACACACACTTATTAAGGGACATCCCAAAATGGAAATGTCTACACTTATTAAGGGACGGAGGGAGCAGTACAATTCTCATTTTGTTCTTTTAAAACGCTTAGGGGTACAGGCGGAGGATAATTCTAAAAAAGTAGAGGTAAAATTAATGGATAAAATGTAACAATGATGTCTCTTTAAATAAGTTAGATTTACAAAGTTAGACATTTAAAAAGAGACAGAGAGAGTACAATGGCTGCAATTTATCGATAAAAGTTTTTGGTTGTATATATGACCTAAATGACTATTTTGGGCTCACTCGGCATGACAATATATGGAGACAAATGTATTGTATTTAGAGTCGTCTAATACACATGTATCATACACAATGCATGTAGGATCTACACATATCTGGTGGCTTCAGACACATCTGTGTTTAGATATCTGTGTCCTAAACATTCTTCTTTACATCGCACATGAATGTCATAAACCCCTTGAAGGCTTACCAGGGCATTAAGTGCACCGGCCTTGAAGTTGTGGGGGATTGCCCTGTTTTTCTCCCTGGAAACATAGATAAGGTTTGGCATCGGATGCCCAGTTATGTCTTTGTCTTTGTCACTCTCCAATATGACCTGCTCTTGCATGCCAAAGCATATCTATCAGTTGCTAAGATATGAGGTATACATGCAAAGTGGAATATTTAGAAAGTAAAGAGAATTATGCTTAGCAGCTTAGGAGCCGATTATTTTCCAGTTTTAGATTTTGGATTGTTAAAAATAAGGAATTTGGGTCCCAATTCCAATATGATCCCCAACCTTCAACCTTCATTAGCCCATACTGCGCTCCCAGGAAAAAGACCAGTGGTTAAAAAGATAAACCTCGGCAAGCAGCAACTCACTTGGGACTCTGCGAGAAGGATCACTTCATTGCCTTCAAAAGCTTAGAAGGCTAAATTACAAGATTTTGGACTATGAAAAGAATCTATATCAGTTAACATGAACAAATTAGAATGCACGGTGTTTTAGGTATTTGACCCTACTATTTACAAATTCTATCTCTGCCCCTTGAAAAAATGGGAGTCAAAAGGGAGCCAATGTCATATTTTGGCTTCCAGGTCAAAAAATAGAGCTCCAATTGGAAGCTATTTTGGAAGCCAAAAAATGGCCAGGTCATTTCCTTGGCCAAATTTCGCATGAAAATTGCCTTGGCCATTTCTTCTCAGGGTTGTGATCAATAGCTTTGATATGTGGTTGTGATCCAATGGTTATAAGTGGTAGCGGCCAAATAATGGCCCTAATTGTTGGAGCACTTTTGACAAATTTTGACCAAATAACATTGTAGCAAGTCAAAAAATGAATCTGGCTTCTTAAAAATTGGCATGTATCATTGGAAATGCTCTTATGTAGTACTCCTACTTACTATCAAAAGTTTCTGGTTGTGGCGGCCCTACTCAGGCTTGCATAAAATACGGAAGGATCATTTAAAATGGGACTAAACAGTCTTTTTCTGAAGTATTCTTTTAGGCTTTTTAATCGGATTAATTTCATAACCAGAATCGTTTGATTTTAGAACTGGTCGATAAGAAAGTCAACCTGAATGACTGTAGGATGATCTTGATGAGTAAAACCATTCGCAGTCCATTTGCTGAAAGATTGAGGTTGGTGCTGCTCATTAGTAATGTAATCACAAGGAATGCTTCCTCTTTCGACCACGCTCTCAACCTTCATTTTCATTTGTTCGTACATATTCTGCCGAAACCCACAAACATATAGATAAGGAAAGGAAATAAAAAAAAAACAATTAAACACCATGATTCATGAAGCTTTTATTGATTAACAGCTTTCAAAAAATTGTTTAGGTTAATAAAAATATATAGCGTTTCAATGATTCAGGGCCCATTACTAACTTGACGTGTTAATTGAGCCAATTCTGACTATTATTTCAGTTTTCTGCAGTTTGCCAAAGAGCTCAAAATATTTGTCAGCATGCAACAACGATGGTGAAATTAGCTAGACAAGAATCATCAATCATACGGGCCTGTTTGGCCGACTATTTTTCACATTTTCTACTTCTCATTTTTAAGTTTTGGATGTTTGGCTACCAAAATCGAAAATACATTATGTCAAAACTCATTCTCAAAATTTAACATTAAAAAGGAGAAGTCAAAGTAGGCTGAGAGGAGCTTTTCGACTTCTCATTTTTCACTTTTTCCATTTTAATTAAAAAAAAGACCTTCAAAATTAATCTGTACACATCTTCCAAACATTACTTCTGTAGCAAATACAATATGGGTGAGTTCTCCACTTGAGATTTTATCAAATCTTGATTTTATCAATTATCAAGTGAAGACGAAATTTGATAAAATTCAAGATTTTTACACTTGATAATTGATAAAATTCTGAATTTTATCAAAAAAAAATCCTCACTTGATAATTGATAAAATCAATCTTGATTTTATCAAGTGGAGAACTCACCATATGCACATTTCTCCAAAACACTCATGTCAGATTTAAAATTATTCTGACCATAATCCAAAAAGCTAAAATGTTGAAAATGAACAGCTAAAAATGAGGCTCTCAAACACCCCCTAATCTACTTTTAAATTTATTTACATTTAAAATCATGATTAGGAATATATAAATTTTTTAAGCAGAAATCAAATGGGACCACAATGGTCCACGCACACCTTTGACTATCATTACCAAAGATGACTATGTTCGTTGGATATCGTACAAAAGTTAAATTGGGTGAACTAAAGTTAAAAGCTAGTGTTAGCCGCCGTAGAGTGCTTGTGTGGAGAGACGCCCAAATGATAGTAAAAATCAAGATTCGTTAAAATTAACAATTGATTTTAATAAATAAGGAAGTTATTTGTTAAAATTTTTAACATCGTGGTATTGGATTGTCGGATAGACAATACCGTGCTCCTTGCCATATCTCTAAATACATTTTTGGAGGGTACAGTTGGACTCCATAAACAAAAAAACTTCAACTATTTCAAATTATTTTGACAATAATCATTAAAACATACAATTCAAATATCCAATTCAATACCTTTATTTGGTCAGTCTCAGAGAACCAAACAAGGTGAGTCGACCCAAAGTGTGCCTCAGGAGACCTTTCTACCATCTTGTTCTTGGAACAATAAGGCAACCAATGGGCAGCAAACTTGGCAGCCTCCACAAAAGCAAACAGCGTCAACTGAGACCCCCCATCATCTGATACGTACACAGACAACTTCTCGGTCGGATAATCATAGGCCATCACCGATAGGGCAGTGTTAACGACACTCATCGGTGGCTCCTTGTATGGATCAGCAGTGCATATGAACACGTCTAACTTTGGATAATTGCGCTTTGTCACGACTTTTGCTAGGTTTTGTGGTAAAACCTTGCGACGGATTGGCCTCATTCGAAAACCTTGGTAAGTGATCCACATGAAAGCAAGCGTAAAATCAGCTAGGATCAAGGCTAGAGAGATTATGGTGGTGGTGGTGGATTGGAGGAGATTGAGGACATGGTGGTCGAGCAGAGCCACTACGACACACAAGTACACGAGAGCGAATCCTCGGCTCAGCCATGTACGGCGGAGGGGCGCCCATGAGTGGAGTGGAGCTGAATCTTCCATGCTCGTGGTAGTGCTCATGGTTTGTGTTGGACCTCTGATTTACTTGGCACAAAATTGTCGCAGCTTATATGCGAACTAGTTATAAGTTTTTTCTTTTTCTTCTTATATTAATTATAAGTCAGGGTGTCCGAAACAACTTACGAATAGCTCGGCTAATCTCTGGAGAACCAATCTCACCGTCTAATAGAGAGGGATCGGATCAAAGCTGCGCAAGTTATAAACTATATATGCTTGGACTATTTTAACTTATTTTCTTTCTAGAGGGCTTATTTTAACTATGGAACCTTTTTAGCTTGTGAGAAAGGTCACCGCATTAACTTATTTAGCTAAGAACGATCATTGATTGACCAAGCCAGGACTGCCACATGGAAGGTGAATCCACATAAGACATGTTGGATTCAGAACAAAGTCAACAAGTTGAATAAAATCACACCGTGAAAGAATATATTTCGTGGAAGGGTAAGATTAAGACACGTTAACCCAAGTATAGGTTGCCATGGATAAAGGAGCCCCATATTATGAGGAATTCATGACCTGTCACGACCCTTCCAAGAGGGAATTAATGCAACAGGAAGTTGCCATCACTTTTGAACGCAAGCTTGCGATTACATCTGACCATAAGACAGGGTCAAAAAGGTTATTTGAACCTTGTATAGAGTATTGGCGCAACCTAAAGGAGTCGCAGCCATGCCTAGTATGTAACGGCCGAAATAGGAAAGATATTAGTGGCTTGGCGGATTAAGAAAAAAAGAGATCATCGCGATGGAATGGCCTCGCGACAGGTGACGTCACCGACGTGGTCCTAATATATGGTGAGAGCACGCGATCATATTACAAGGGACTGTCTGCTACCCAATGATTGGCTGCAGACCCTTATAAATATGAGACATGCCTTCACTAATTCCTAGAGAATGATTTATCCCCAATGCACAGAAATTCTGGAGAGAGAAAGTGGTCATGAGCCCTGGAATCAAGAACATTGTTCTGGTGAGTGTGCTCGCGAACCCATTTCTCTTGGAGCTTGTGCGTAGGGATATTGATCTAGGAGTGGACTGAATAAGCCCGCCCCCCCCCCCCCCCGGCGGTATGTCTCTATTCTCGATCAATAATTGACTATTGTTTGCCTCTCCAAGTTGAATTTATTGATTAACTAAGAACCTTACCTATACAACTCATGGTCAAAGAATTTGACTTTTTGAGTTTGTCTTGATGAAAAAATGAAAAAGTAAAAAAATAATAAATCATGGCTAGGAGTAGTTTTTAGTCATATTTTTTTGTAATCTTGTTTCTTTCAATTTCCCTTGTCAATATGTATAAATAAGTTTGAAAAGTTAGACCGAGATATAAAATCGGAGAAAATTATATGATCCGAAATAAATTAACCAAAACTACCCATAGTTCCACCATGATTGAAAAATAAAAACCAAATTAAACATTTCCCCACAAATCACGTTGTGATTGACTGAACTCTTGTTAATCCTTCTGTTTTCATAAATGGGCTAGCTTTAGCTAGGAGAAACTGCATTAATATTTTTTTCGAACCAACAACTGCATTAATTTGCCAATTTATTTTTGGGCTTGAGCTGCTACTCCCCGGTGCTAAAAAGCCATGCGCTCTAGCTCAGAACAGCTGTATTCAAACCCATTAACTATGATGCTTCTAAGTCCCTGGCCCAACACGTTTCGCTTCGCTAGTGAGAATTACTCGTAAATTTGGGGCAACTACGGCCCGGGACACTTATTGGCCCAAAATTACAAACAACCATGGTCCAAAATTCTCATGCCGAGAATTCTCATGCATGAGAATTTTCGAGACATGAGAATTTCAATGCATGAAAATTTGCGGCATGAGAATTTCGGGACACGAGAATTTCAATTTTCATCCTTGGCAGGTATTAATTCAATTCGAAAATGATTGTCTATATATACCATATATTTTTCTTGTTAGTGTTAATTAATGTTGAACTTACTTAAAAACTAAACAAATTTAACAAATTAAAGAAAATAAGTATTTATGTATTTTTACATGAAACTTATAGCTATTATTATTATTATTATTATTATTATTATTGACTTTGTGGTACAAATACTATATAAGTTAGTTTTAGTGTGGGTTCGAGTCTCAATACACTAAAAATTTGGTAGAGAGATTTTTTAACTATTTAAAAATAAAAATGAGCGTAAGGGCACTGTGTTTCGAGTTTTGCTACCAGCACCGAGTTACACCCCGACTTCCACATGGATACCAATAAATGCATTTTATAGTCTTTCTTTCTCTCTCTCTCTCTCTCTCTCTCTCTCCTAAATTCACTCACTTTTTTTTTTCTTTTTCTCTCCCCTAAACTTTCTACCTCTCTCTCTCTCCCCCCTAATAACTTTCTCACTTTTTATCTTTTACAAATTAAAATGTTATAACTTTTATTTTTTATATCCAATTTTGGAAAAATATATATATTTAAAATCTATTCGACGAGATCTATTAAACAAGACCAATATTGAATATGTAATTATGTATAGAAAAAAATTGCTCTACCGGATAACTATGAGTGCTTGATAAAAAAAATGAAAGATTTGATCAAACACTTAGAGATACTCTATTGATTGAGTTTTTTTTTTTGTCATTCGTCATTCCTAGTCTATTACATGGGGAGTGGGGAATCAGACTCGATCTCGGAATGCAGTGTGTGGCATCCAAGAGCTCTACCGCATGAGCTAGCCACCACTTGCCTATTGATTGAGTTGAAAAATTAGAAGATTGGATCAAGCATTTAGAGAGATTCGATTGACTTGATTTTTTACATGTACGAAAGAGCCTATACCCACGATAATATTTATGAGGTCGTCAAACCTAATACTAATATTTATGAGCTGATATTAAGTTAAATTCACGAGCTCAAAGTTAGGGGAAAAAGAGCCTATACCTAAAAAATTATTTTTTTCTATACATAATTACATATTTAATATTGGTCTTGTTTAATAGATGTCGTCGAGTAGATTTTAAATATATATATATATATTTCAAAATTGGATATAAAAAATAAAAGTTATAACATTTTAATTTGTAAAAGATAAAAAGTGAGAAAGTTATTAGGGGAGAGAGAGAGAGAGAGAGAGAGAGAGAGAGGCAAAAAAGTTAAGGGGAGAGAAAAAAAAAGAAAGAGAGTGAGAGAATTCAGGGGAGAGAGAGAAAGAAAGACTATAAAATGCATTTATTGGTATCCACATGGAAGTCGGGGTGTAACTCGGGGTGCTGGTAGCAAAACTCTTAATTTTCTGTATAAAAAAACGAAAATCGACCGACCATCATAAAAAAACGAGTTTTGAATTGTCCTTTCCGGAGCGGGACAATTCAACTTACCGGCACGTTTCTGTAGTCAACAGATTTAACTTTTGTGGCATGATTAAAACGAGAATGAGACATATGGGAGAGAATATAATCAAGGAATAGATAGATACTCAAGGTCTCCAGACTTTGTGGAAGTGGTTTATACGTAGTTATTGAGAAAATACCGAATGAGATTCATGTTTGTAATTGTGTTTGTGCTCAATTTTGACAAATTCGCCAGGTCCTACGATAAGGTCCACATGGCAAGTGAGCCGGAGCTCATGGTTAATAAAAAGTCAAAATCAAGTAAACTTGGATTGTTAGTCAACGAGAAAGTCTGAGAAATCAAGTCAGTGTGCGAAAATATCAATGGTTGAGAAACCAATTGTAATGTGACATGAATATGTAAGATTTATCATACCCCGTCATTCAACAACAAACTCCTACATTTCAGAGTACGTTGAGTTTTTTCAAGCTCTGATTACATTTACAGACAGATCCTCAGGGTATTCTAAGAAATATTCCTTACATTTTCTTGGATTCTCCGCATTGTAAGGGCAAAATACACAAGGATTTGATCATGAACGCCATGTGGAACTTAATGAGGCAAGTTCTAGTTGGAAATGGTTAATGAGATGAGCAAAATCAGAGAATAGGTCTGAAAAGCATTAAGCACTCAAACTTTTGACCAATTTAAAGGGTCATGTGACAGTCATCAGGGGATTTCAGTTTGCAACCAACGTTTACAATCATTGGAGTTCCTAGCTAGAAATTAAAGAAAAGGTTTGGAGACGTGAGACACGTGTCGCATTCTGAAAACCCAGCTCCAGGAACAGATGACAGTTTTCCAGAACATTCATGAGGCAATTTATTGGATATTTACAACAGCTATAAGGGTGGTTTTTGTTAAGGCATCCAAGTCAAAACCAATTGGTAATGAGTGGAAAGGCCGCCCCAGGCTCAGATACTAGCTTTGGAGGTTATTATTAACCAATGTGGGACAAACTCTTATACTCCCCCGCACATGTGACCTAGACCCGCACGTGGAGAAATAAACAACGGATGCATAACATTGGGATCATAACGAAATATGTTGCACTTATATGGCACTAACAAATGGGAAAAGCCTCCGAAAACCTAGCTCTAATATCATGCTAAAGCATACAACTCAAAACCAATTTGTAATGAGTGGAAATGCTGCCCCAGGCTCATATACTAGCTTTGGAGGTTATTATTAACCAATGTGGGACAAACTCTAACAATTTTGCTACAAGATTCTTAAATGAGCAGTGATTATAACCAAAGTGGTTCGGTGACATTCAATAAAATTGGAATGATACAGAAAAGTAGGAATAAACCTTGAAAAATAGGAATTATGCCCGTTTTATGCAGTTATAAAGGGGATACGAGGCACCAATCAGGGTCATTGCTGTGAACAATTGAACATATTTCAAGCTTTTCTAAATAAGTGGGAATAGTTTTAGAAGAAGTGAATCACTTGGCTTACTTTCAGGGCCATCTGTGCTGTTTTTCAGGGAACATACTATTATAAAATGGGGAAAACAAGACAGGCTAAGGGCTCTGTGCCTTAAAACTTAGTGTTTATTCATTTCATACATCTTCTTAGCTTTATCTATGTATAAGTTCTTGCAATGTTTCTTTCTCCAATCTTCTTATTTTGACATTAGCAAGATTTTATTCCTTTGTTTTTTTTTCCCCCAAGTCATTGTCACTTTATTTCAGATAATAAAGTACATTTGTTTTCTTTTGTTTCTTGTTTTCATAATGTCATTCACTTGATATGGTGTTGGATCTGGGCTTAATATCTTAAACTTTTGGATTGGATCTAAAATTGTTACACTATGAGTAAGGTCCATTTCATTTGAGATTATATATAACACATCACGATTACAGCTTGCAGAACAAAAGAAACCCGCATGATGGTAGTTGTGTGACAGTAACGTGAATGTGGAATGATATAAGTACAGAAAATCATGTACTGTGGTCGTGAATATTTTGGAAATTATTTTTAGCGTCAGAGCATTTAATTTGGTTAGAAGATCAACCATCAGCCATAGCAATTGAGAAGTGGAAATTAAATACAAACGGATATGTATGCTGAATTGGTGGATGCACATGCGAATTTGGTCCATCACCTATAAATCAAGATGTAATGGTATTAGAGGAGTCAAAGATTTCGTTGTAGTCGCCAGCATTCAAAATCTTGAATGACAAAAACAACAAAAGAGCTGCACAATAGTAGATTCGCAAAGAATCTGCGTATGATACACATGATAGACTTACGGCTACGGGTGAGGAGTGATGTTTATTTATTTTGTATTTTTGATAACTCAGTGTATTGAGGCTAGCTTATGAGCATGCCTCGATGCATCGTGGGGATCCAATTACGTCATCCACTAGCTAGGAGTCTGATTAAAGCCGGATTAAAGTTAGAGTAATGTCCCAAATGGACTGACCCCATAAATCTTGATACCATTGATAGCGTTTGAGAAATTTGCGAACCTCAATTTTTAGCAAGGTGCAAACCCATAACTTACAAGTTTTGACCACTAGTGACTGAGGTAATCCTTTGAGTTTATGGGAGATGTTGGATGCGTAAGACTTATAAGACTGTTTACACCATAAAATTAACTTAGCCACTTATCGATAAGGTTAATACGTAGCAGCCAATCATTAAAAGACATCTGTTTTATGTTTGTTTTTGAATTAACCTCTGTTTATCAATAAGGTTAAAAATGTGGCAGCTAGAGACAGTTTTTGTCTAAATACGTGGAAGCCAATAATCAATTTTAGTTGAATATTTGAATCAAAGACAAGGAAGTTACGTGTAAGACCAAGACAAGGGCAGTTACAATTCAAACAAAGACGCCACCCAGATGACCAGTTCCTTGTTAATTTCGAGGAGATAACCGCTTAGTTCAAATTGAAGAGGGAAATCTACTTGAAGATTCTTCAAGGAAGACAAGAGGAAGCCTATAAATACAAGTCGACTACAACAATTTGAAGTCCTGATCAACTCGCCCAAAGGCTTTTCTTTTTATCTTTTTTACTTTTTTTTTACTTTACAGTATTTTCTAGGAGTAGGAGTAACTTAATTTACTTATCGATTGTAACTTCGAGTTTGATCGATTTGTTACCCTTGTTGGAGTTTAATAAAGTTTCACTTTGTTAGCCTTCAACTCCTTTGCTTGCTTCCAGAGAAGTCCTGAAATACGGCAATGATCTAACCAAACTCCACTTTTCACAAACCACATTCCAACATCCACTTTCCGCTTAAAGTTCTTAAGAACAGATTTAATTTGGTAAACAAAGACTTAAAGCAAACCCAAACTCACATGTGTAAGTGCAATTTTAGGGAGTGTTTTACAAACTAACTTAAATTGAATAAGTTAGTGGAATTGGCTTATTGCGTGAAATTAGATTGATATGTTGTGAAAGAGTGACCTATCTCGTAAAGTGTAATGAGTCAGTTTTAAGTTTAAGTCATTTTTTGTTGAATTTGTAAGGTTTTTATAGGCCAAAGTACGTTAGTATTTGGTAAATTATTATAAGGGCCAACCTCGTGTCCATAAACCTAGACCTCACGTTCCAAAAGAGCGCCATAACCCCTAGATCAAATCAATGTTTTAAAAACAGGACCGGTGGGTGGACCAAAAAAAGAATTGAGCGAATGGGTCACTGGTTTAACCATAGTCGAATTATGTTGAAAATAATTGAACCAGAGTTGAACCATGATGTCATAGCTAACTAAAATTGAGTATATAAAACAGTACATGTATTTCTATAGATTGAAAAGAGGAGGAGGTGGGCTTTAGAGTGTCTTCTGTACACATTTTGTTCCAATCGCACATCGGTGGGGATAAGAACTAGAGGTACCCCTTGGGTTCTAGTAGGAGTAGTATAAAAGGTTCACAGTTTAAGTGCATTAAATGGGGGTCCCAGCCACTTCTCTCCCTTTGTGCGCGCTGAGTCCCGCTATGTTACATGAAAAGAAAACATGAAATGGTACATGAAAAAAGAGTTGACGGCTGTGACACAGTGCACCGAGTACATCACAGCCGTCGGCTCTATTTTCATGTACCGTTTTTTAATTTTCTTTTCATGTTTTTTTTTTTGATCGGCAAAGAAGAAATATTATAGATCAAGAAGGGGGGAAAACAAAGATACAACACAAGGCTAAAGAGGAATGAGTATAGAAACCCCAAAAAAGGGATCACCACAGCAATCCAACACTCCAGCCAAGGAAAAAAAAAAAAAAACCAGAGGAAAAACACCGAAAAGTTGAAAAGAATTCAACTTAACCAAAGCCCCGTACAGAACCCAAAACTAAACAAAAACAAGTCACCCCAGGGACTGAGTAAGAGCCGGAAGTCTCAGCATAATATCATTCGAAGAAAAGTCCCTTGAACCGTAATAGGCTTTGAACCAATAAGCAACTCTGAACTTTATGATTTCCCCCATCTCATCCCGTTTTGACTCTCCCCAGAACTGCCAACCAACCCAGAAATTGAGCTTTAGGAGGAGCATAACTTTTCCACAGGAGCATTAGTTCCCTTCTGACACTCCCCATACCGGCTTCTCTGCACTTATACATGGAATTAACTGTGTAGCATCTAGATGGATCAGCCTCCCAACTGAGAGAATCATTCCTCTGCGGGTGTAAAATCACAGATCTCAACACATTGGACAGATTGTTCCACTCCTCTAATTCCCAAGGCAAAACATTCCTCCTAAGCTCTAAGTTAAGAACTTGTTCCGAACTATTAGATTGGAAAACTTCAGCCACAACCAACATTTTTTGAGAGCATAAGTTAAAGATCCTAGGATACTCCCGATGAAGTGACGTTTCCCCCACCCATACATCAAACCAAAACCTTATCTTGCTCCCATCCCCCACCTGAATTTTAACATTGGACATAAAAACTCCAAACAAGGTCTCATTCCTCTGTCCAATTAGTACAATGTCCCTCCACACACTAGAAAGCATTCTATTAGGTTCCATTGAGGGCAACCAAGCCAAGGTATCCAATTTGTACTTGCTACAAATCACCTTCCTCCACAGAGCTTCCTTCTCCACGCCAAACCTCCACCACCATTTGAGTAAAAGACTTTCATTCATAAGTTTCAAAATTTTGATCCCAAGACCACCTAGATTCTTACTTTTAGCAATTTTTTCCCAACTCACCAAGTTCAATTTTTTCTTTAATTCTCCCCCACCCCACAGAAATTTGCTCTGAATCCTTACTAATTCTTTCAATACACACTCAGGCATTTTGAATAAAGAGAGATAATAGATGGGTAAATTACCCAGAACAGATTTAATAAGAGAAATTCTACCTCCAAAAGAGATATGTCTTCTTTTCCACGAAGCTAGTTTCCTTTGGAAGTTTTCAATGACTGCAACCCATGTAGATTTCTTACTTGGACTGGCCCCCAACGGTAAACCAAGATATTTCATAGGCAAATACTGATGTTTACATTCCAAACAGCCATCAAAACTCTTCATCTCTTCAAGAGAAAGCCCTACTCCACTGACCACACTTTTCTGGAAATTAATCTTCAAAAACACTTTCCTTGACCAAAAAAAAAAACACTTTCCGTTGCGCACCAGCCGTAGCATTGAATAGCTGGCAGTGTTGTATGAATTCTAGTTCACAATTTTTGTCCGGTTTAATAAATTCACTACTGGTTTCTCCTGTTCGGCGGTTCAACCCCATTTTTCTAGCGGTTTTTCAATTTTAGAGCCGATTTTCAAAATTTAGCGATTTTTTGGCTAGTCTAAACCATTGTCTTAACCAGTTCCCTGTTCCACGGGTGAACAGGCCGGTCAGGTCCGGATTTTAAAACACTGGACAAATCCAAGATATCTTGCAGTTAAAAAAAAAAAAAATCTACCCCCAAGATCTCATTTAGGGTTAGGTTTGGATTTTGGCTAGCATTGAAAACTCCGCGTGCTGACTTGGCAACATTTCTCTCGCTTCAGTATACTATAACAGATGCATCGCTCCGCAGACAAGCAGTAACTCGTAAACAGCCGAACTGGTATTCAATTTAGAACCAAAATTTGAACTGCGAAATAGCGAAAAGGGTTTCCATTATCTACCCTCAAACTCAGGTACAAAACCCTAATCACAATTATCTCAATGAGTCAATGTTGACTAATTGCAGAGTCCGATACCATACATTGCTTTTGTCTGATAACTCGGGTGTCGGCGTCGAGACCGCCACGTGTTGACCCAGAAAAGATTATCCATCAAACGTCTCCGTGGGCCTAATAGTTAGTGTGTAGACCACACAAATGTATGTGGTGGATAAGGTATTGGACAGGTGTCTCAACACGACTAAATAATTACTCTTGCCACATGCCGATTTTCCATTAAATACTTTTGCCACATGACCATTTTTCATCACCTACTCACTTGTTTTGGGCCTCACCGCCAACTGTGTGGTGGAAAAGGGTTGTGACACCAAGTGACAGTACCCGAAGGGCATTAAATAATTTTACACACAACTCAACTGATATGATATGGGAGTCTGATTAGGCCACATTCTAGTAACTCAAAAAAGCCAAAACGTCAATTTATTTCTAAAACTGAGGCAGTCACTCCCTCACAATACAATCACATAAAATCCGTGAGAAGTCAAAAAACCAAAAAACTCTCTTAGTGGAACACCCTCTAAAGCGAGGGCAAACTCCCATATGGACAAGCCTTTTTAAGAGTTGATAGCAACCCGAAGGTTTTGAAAGTGAGATCTTAGGAGGGAGCAAACTTAAGTTCCAAGTCTTGTCTACCAAGCCAACCTTTGGGATTAGTCTGATACTATACCATCACATGATGTTTCATATCATTATAATGATACTGAATTGGTGTATGTCTTCGGTCTTATTTCGCCCAGTTGTGTAATTTATTGAGGTACATCAACTAATACTGTGATTACTTGAAAAGTTGAGATAAAACCACGAATTTGTTTCTATTTCCATGGACTTTCGAATGGGCAAATGCTGCTTGAGGGCACTACCATGTGCTGAATTCATGCCCTAGACATACCACATTTTTCATGTAAGAGTACCAATAGATAATTATTACCTTAGCACTGCCGATAGGGACGGATTTAGGATTTTGATCTTTGAAGATACGAATCCTTGTAATTTTGCTGTCATTGGAGAAGTTATTAGTAGAATATGATGGTTCTTGAAAAATTTTGTGGTGTGGTCAACCGGAAGAACACATGAAGAGCATATATATGAATAGAAGGTTGAGGGATTGTGCTGTGTCACAATGTTGATAGATCTGGTTAAAAAAGTTCTTCTCTTTGCAACTCATCTTTTTAGGATTGAGACTTGACCAAGACACCAACAATACAAATTTTGTAGTATGAAGGACTGGCCTAAGTGAGTTAAAGGAAATGCTATACCAAGAAAATTGTCTTCGCCATTGGGATAAAGATTTGAAGATGGATGCAAGAGAAGGCTACTAGCTTTGGAGGTTATAATTAACCAAGGTGGGACAAACTCTTACAATTAGCAATCCCCAATAGTACAACAAAACGCTACAAAGGGCTGCACCAAACAAGATGTACGAGGAACAAAATTTACATCTAGCGTAACCAACCCCAAAGTTTGCGCTTTAAAGTGTAACGCATAATTAGCAATGGTAACAACAGAAAAAATGTTTAGTGAATTGGTGACGGCCTTGGCTCCTTATGCTCTTTCTTTTACCGGTCGTTAGTTTATACGTTCTGTTCAAGCTAATGGTGAGATCAGAGGATAAACATGAGCGCATGACGTATCTAGGTGAAATTGCTAGCCGATAGGAAGGATATTGTCTAAAGATATCTAGGTGAAATTTGCTGAACATAAGTTTTCTCCCTTTCGTTGCCTTATATTTCTTCAGAATTTGGAAGGGTACTTGGAATATTGCTTTTAGGCCGCATTCAGTTACTCTCTGTCCTGAATTTCTTGTCTACTTTCACTATTCACGACACTTCAAAAAGTTGTTTACATTTTCAAATCTAAAATCTTATATACTCAATATTTAATATGGATCTCCGTTTGATAGTTTTTGATGAGTTCTATTAGACAACGTTTTAAAATTATAAAAAACATTATAGATTGAAAGGTATAGATAGTTGAAAAATGGCACACGTGCACGTAAATGGACAAGAAATTTGGGACGGAGGGAGTAATAACATTTTGTTGCCGACACAAGGGTGTGATCCTCTCTATCTCATCCACTCAGGTGGATAATTGGACCCAGTCAACATATAATTGACAACTTCAAAACTTTATTGCCAACTCGGTGGAATCTGGACTCAGGATTGAGTTGATTTATAAATTTGACGCCTTTGTGCTCATGCCGCTTCTACAAGCCAATTCAATGTAGGTCCATTGATTTGAACTTGACCTGATTTGTCCCTGTATCAATAATTTGTCAATTTTACTTGGCTTAATTCATATATCAGGCAATTTTTATGTTTTATCTCATAGGAAACAACTGATAGTTTTTGTAATTTTTACATTTTGCTCTCATAGGAAACAACTGAGAGCCGATTATTGATGTCCAAAGGGCTAATATGGAGGACCCATGAAGTCTGCCGTGTGGTTTCAGTCAGTTTTAAGTATCACCGGAAAGGTGAGAATACATAGAGGATGGATCAGGAACTCGGACATTAGTACTTCTCCAAATTACACAGCGAGGCCTTTTTTTCCATGTTGTCGGATGAGCGCATACAGAGTAAATTTCTACTCACATGTTTCCCTTAGGTTTCTGGTACCATCTTTGTTAATGCACGTGGCTAAGAAGCACCGACACGCTGCCGGGGGTGACGTACCGGTATCCAGGACGTCTGGGACACGGATACGCCTCCGACACGCCTCCGACACGTGTCCGACACGCGTTGACCGTGTCTGACACGCTGTTGACCGTGTCTGATTATTATATCATTATTTTTCTCCCAAGATACGCTGGGACACGTTCGAGAGAAGAAGAAGAAGAAGAAGAAGAAAAGGAGGGAGAGAGAGTTCTAAGGAAGAAGACGTGAGATACCAGGAGAGAGAGATATCTGCTGCAGCTGCGTAGATTGCAGGGCTGGTGAGAGCCGACATTGAAGACGAATGAGAGAGAGAGAGAGAGAGAGAGAGAGAGAGAGAGAGAGAGAGTTCTAACGGTGGGGCTCCTGCGTACTGTGTAGCTGCTGTTGCTGAAGAAGGGGAGCAGTAAGGGCATCTCCAATCGTTATGACAAAAATGTGGTGTTATATGACACAAAAGTGTAAGAAGTGGGTCCCATTTTTGTGTTGTTATGACAAAATGTGTTGTTAAGTTAAAAAGTGTTGCAATGGTGTTGCTAGAGTGTTGTTAAAGTATAAAAAGTAGGTCCAAACTTTCCCCCTTTCTCTCTCCTCTCTCTCCCTTTCTTTTTCTCACTTTTCCCGTTTCTCTCTCCTCTCTCCTAACAGGTTCCTGTCACTCCTCTCTCTCTCTTCTCTTCTCCCTCTCTCTCCTCTCCCTTAGTTAGCTGCACCCACACAGTTATAAACTAAACTATCTCTTACACCAAAAATTCTGACCCTAGCATCACCTTATTTACACGATTGGGTAGAAAAAAGGAGAAATGTTTGTTAACTGTGCTATTTCTTCCTTAACTACACCTTATTTACATTTACTGGAGATGCCCTAAGAGGCGACTCAGATCCTCTTTTTGTAGGGTTTCATGCTTTAGTATGCTTAAGGCTTGGGCCTCTTCTTTTTTATTTGTTTGGGCCATTTATATGGGCTTGGTTCACTAATAAAAATGTGTTCAACCACTAGTGTTTAGTCTTGGGCCCAAACTTATTAATAATATTTAATTTATTTCTGGGCATTAAAACCTGATATAATTTATATATAAATAATAAAATAATAAATAATAATGTTTTTTTAATATTATAAATAAAAAATAATTAAAAAATAATATTTTATTAACGTATCCCGAACGTATCGTATCCTAATTTTTTGAGAAATGCCGTATCCGCGTATCCGTATCGTGTCGTGTCCGTATCGCGTATCCGTATCGGTGCTTCTTAGGCACGTGGTCTTTTTTAACATATTTCTCGTACCATTTTAATTTTTCACATGGTCTGATTCAAAAACATTTTTTTGTTATCATAGTGTTACATGTACTGATGTACTTCTCCATATACAACAAAGAGTTCAAGTACTCAGGCGTGAACCGTAAGAAGGGAGGAATTCCAGACACATAGAACACATGCATTTGGCAAGTTTCTGGACTAGAGCCTCAGACAATTGATTGGTGTGACATTGTCTTGCCCTTTGATTAACCATGTGAAATAAACTTCCTATTTCATGCTTGCACTGCCTGATTTCTTGTTCATCCATCGGCCCACTTATCAGCGTCACTCTTTTCATGGTATGGTATCCAATGTTTCGTCTCTTACCTGTAAATTCTTGAGGGTATATGTCACTGTTCTTCCAAATTCTGCACACAAATAATATGCAGCAAACTTATTTGTATGTTTTTCAGTTGTCTGAATATTCCTAATTTCCTTTAAAAAGGTCCAAGTCTCTAGAGGCCTCTCTCAACCTGGGCTTGGGCTTTCATATGAGTTGATCTCACCTCTAAACTGGGCCGGGGTCTGGGTTGGGCCAACATGCCTGTGATCATGGACACTAATTCAATCTGTCGAACGGGCTTTCGTGGGTTGACACAATTCAGGTTTGAGCTGCCAACCGGCCCACCCTTACATCTATGACAGAATTTAAGTAGTCTAACCACCAAAGTTTCATGCACATTTACTGGAATAGCTAAGTAAACCTAACCACCTTAATTTCTCTCATGAACTCAATAAAAGCTCGATTGCCATTAAACTTTTGTAATCAATTTCTTCAACCCAGGCCCGGCCCTGAGATTTTTGGGGCCCTAAGCGTGATTTAATAATGGGGCCTTTAGCAACTGTATATATATTAGTTGTTCCAAAGTTTGACAAGAACTGCCTGGGGGTGAAGTGGTTCAGCACACGGAATAAGGCCTTGTATCCCGAGGTTGCGTGTTCAAATCTTGACGCGAGCGTTAGAAGTGGTACTTTTTGGTATATTTTCAACAGAATGCTTTATCAAAATACAAAGGCGTGAGGATTCGAACACAAGACCACACGTATGAAACGTAAAGAACTTACCACTGCACCACAGTAACCGTATGTGCCAAAATATTGACATACTAAATATATAATACATCCTACGATTCGGGGGCCCTTTTATTGGGCCAAAAACGGGGGCCCTAAGCGGCGGCTTGGTGAGCCTATGCCCAGGGCCGGCCCTGCTTCAACCAATTAACTATCTCTTTGTCTCTCCATAAACCATAATGAGATGAAGGCAAAATATGGAAGGGGAACAAGAAAAATGGAGGACATAAATTGGGTTCTGCGCCAGAAGTACTACAGGGTTTTTGTCTCTGCCACTGGTTTTTAATGCATTTGCTGCTTCTCTCATGTTCTTCGGGCTGCGTAAACGCAGGTACGGCGATTTCCCTTAACTTCCCTCTGCTAAATTTTATGAAAATACAGGTAGGAAATCCATGGAGAAGTTAATTCAGTAGCTAAGGAGAGCCACATACCATGCAAATTCAATCTGTTACTCATAGCGTCATTGTATGTGATATGTAATAATCTACCTTGCAGTTGCTGGCTCTGTCCATGAAACCACCAGCAGCATCTGCTGGGGGAGTTACTATAGCCAATTTACTTCTCCTTTTCTGCAGAAATATGAGAGCAGAGAATCTGTTTCTTTTTTTGAACAGCAAAAGATAAATTCATTAATCTTTAAAAATAAATTACTTTGACTAACGTTTACAGTACTTTTTTGGATCTTAATTTTGTGACATCCATGATTTCCTGTTTTATGTTACATGTAAGTTTTAGTTAACTTTTCGGTACATGCAACGTTCTTATTTACGACAGAGATTTAAAACTGCAACCATTGAAACAAATGAATTGGCTCCGTTTAATGACCGACAAATTTGCGATCAGTGAGTTCTTTATTAACTAAAGCGTAGTTCTTAAATGATATGTTGTTACTTGAGTCAGTAAGTTTAAGAGGGGCTTTCTTTATTCACGTATTAAAATCTCCTTAATTCCAGTACATTATCACTGGTTGCTGTAACGTTTCCCTTGGTGATTTTACTGTGTCGTAATTGTTTCCATGTTCCCTCTACAGCTCACAAGCCAGATTTTCCCCTCCTCTTGCACGTAATTCAAACATAAGGTAGAGGACAATGAGATTTTGTCAGTTATATGCAAAGCATGAGATCCCATTCATATCCATCAATGAGATTTTGTGTCCTTAGACTTTTTGTTTGGGTTTGATTATTTCATTAAGTGGTTTCAGGTACGCAAAGTCTCTCATCTGTGTGACTCTCTAGTGGGCATGGTGGTTCTACTATTTTTGAAGTATGATGGGTTACACTAGGCATCTTTATTTTTGGTAATGCATGTCCGGGTTAGGTTACAATTTTTTTTGGGATCAATCTCACCATCTACTAGCGGAGACCCATTTAAAGCCATAGTAAATAACTGGATGAACTAGCTCCAAATGAGCATAAAGCACCTGACAGGTTTTGAAGCTGAGACATTGCAAGGGAACGAACCCCTAAGTCCTAATCCAACCCTTGACCACCAGATCACGAGGCTTTGGGGTTTACACTAGGCATATTTAGTTCTCCTACTTTTGGAACATGGAGAATTGCTTCATATAGGCACATGGTACTAGTTGAGTCATGAGTGTGCACACATACGAGGCGAATTTTTTTTTGAAATGCTCCTATTGACAAGTATATATTGTTTTCCTTTTTCCGAAGTTGATCAATTCTTGGAAGGATCTTCGGTCCCGGTTCTGGGCGCAAAGTAACAAGTAAAAACCCATTTTAGCCGAACCCTTTTTCTAGCACTGGTCAAATAGTGATTCAAGAATCTGAAAATCAGTGAAAAGATGGGAATGTCAAAATTGGGCTGAATTCAGATTCTGGCATATGTGTTTTAGTTAGTTCAGATAAGCTTCCATTTCCTGGTGGATTGGTCACCACTCTTTTTGCCAAAAGCTAGCATTCCATCCGAAATTTTGCACAAATTTGCTTTGATTTGTCGAATGTCACCCTTTCTAATAAGAGGGAGAGGGACCCTACCGGATACAGACGTGGGCTGCTCTGAGCATTCTTATTCATAGGGCCCTTCTCAAATAGTTACTTCTCATTTATTGGTCTCAACAACCCAGATGTTAAACCAATATCTAAACTTATTCTATCAATATCACCTCATACCCCTTAAAGAAATCACCTCATACGAATGTGTGGCAAATACTTTAACAGCAATTTAAGTTCTTTGTATGGACACTAGATTTCTATTCTGGCTTTTTTTCCTTCATATTATGTCCTCAACTTTTATTTTTTTTCTTATACTTGGTCTATTTCTATTTTTACCATGATTTGAAAGTTGACACTGCATGCTAGTGGCGCAAAAGGAACACATTGATTGTAGTAATTACCGAGTGAATGCTATTAACCGTCCATTGAGCTATCAGTAAGGTTTTTCTGAAAAAAGGACATTTAATGAGATTCTTAATGCACATTTGTTCGGGTGCAGCCTTGTAGTGCGCATCCGAGCCGTCCATCTCGGCAATCGACGGCTCGGATTCGCACTACAGGGCCACACACCAGGGCGCACACTAGGGTCTCAATTCCACAATCTTATACATTTGCCACAAATATGAACACCTTTTTTTAATGTTATGGGAGGCTACAGAGCAGAAATTGAGTTGCCGGGGGTATGTTTTGTGGTTATCTGTTTGGCTAATCATAGATCAAGCAACCGGACGATGTTCGGCACAGTCAGTTTCAATTGAGTTGGATCTTAACTCAAGTTTGACAAAAACCAAGCAGCTTTATTTGGAAATGTCATTTCGATAGCAGCTTCACGTTCAACATAACTGTTGCATTTCTTCCTTACGTGCAATCTTTCAGGTGTATAAAATTTGCTTACAAGGTGAATGTGCAACTAAACGTATCATATACGAGGCTCACATCCTTGTTCGAGTACTCGCTTTATACAATTACTAGAAGAGACCAGGTAACATAGGCTTCCAGTCACACGACTTAGTTATAAGGTACCTAATAAGCTTTATTGAGTACCAAGCCATTGCAATTGTAGCACAGAGTTTGCTTGTCTAACAATTCTTCAGCTTTGTGTTTGATATTGATCTATGGTATGGGATTGAACATGCTAGGGACCCAATTAATGGAAGCCAATTTTGTACTCATTGGTATCATGTTTACTAACCAGAGCTTATTGAAGGTTAGAATTTTGTATAGTCCAAGAGATTTTGCTTGCTAAGGGAAATAGCACAAAGACCTGCTTATAATCTTAAGTTCTTGAAGCACATTTGTTTGGTTCATGAGCATGAGAATTTTGTCAATCCCAGTCAGAAACGCTTAGATTGAACAGTTTTGCCTCTTTAGGAATCCGAGACCACAAGCAATGGACAAAAAAGACTGCATACATTTAAAAAAGTACAATGATCTGAGAAAGGAACTACCATTAAACTTAGTCAGACTGAGCTACCAGTACTAGTTCACAATCAAAAAACTAAAACGTCTTCAAAAACACATGCACAAGAATAGTAAAATCTTGTCCGGAATAAAACAAGAGGTGAATGGGAGTTCTAAGTTATGAGAGAAGGTCTTCATTAACATTTGGTTCGCCAATGGAAGTCAATACCCGAACCTAATTGCAGGGTGGTGAGATGCTTTGTTGCTACTTCTCTGCAACAAACACACACCACAAGGCAAGGATCATTAAGGTGCGTTCTTGACTTCTTCTCTTTGTTTTGAACCTCAGCGTAAACACCTCCTTGTTTTTTAGGTTATCTTCTGTTGATTTTCACTGCAGCAAAGAAAACGAAATGGGAGAAAGTTAGTCCCTTCAGCTATTTAGAGAACGAAATGGGGTTTGTGGATTTATAGCATAGACAGTTCTGATGACCACAAATCAATCGATTCTTTAACGCGCACTTGAAACTCAAACACGTCACAGAAAAACGACAACCAAATCATCCGACACCCAATTTGAAAGCAATGGCAATGCCTAAGGAAGTGCAAATTGCTATACTGGTAAAAAATCCAGAACTGCCAATCTTATCAAACGATATCCTCAATCAAACCTTTTTTATTAGTATTATTATTATTTGACATTAGAGAAAACTCTAACCAGAGCCATTAACGTGCTATGAGTTTGAAGGGAAATAATCTTTTCCACAGGCACCTAAAATCCGTAAAGTCTTTAGAGAAACGAAAACCATGTCATGCAGATTAAAAGCCAAGATTGAAGACTGGCTTACCCTTGTTAATACCCTTTGTCATGCAGTCTCACCACCCACAGCACTTTTTATCCGTTCGACTGTGCATTTAATAAGGCTATTAACCGTCGCCACAGATCCGAGAGAGAGCTTTGCTGTTGGAACTGAATCGACTAATATTTGAAATGCTACAGTCAGTAGCGATCCCCCAGATCCGGCTTCTGGAATTCCTCCTCCATGATGTGTAGGCCCATCTGGAAGTATAGCAAAACCAGAAGGTAGGAGGGCAACGTAATCTGGGTCTCCTCCATTTAAGACAACATTCATGGCCACGATGTCAACCGGAGCATATATGACATAAGAGCATGTGGTGTCGATGCAGCTCTCTTGTAGTATCAGCATGTTGCTCTGGCTTGAGTTTGCACTCTATATTTCATTTTCAACATTAGAAATGTGACTGTTAAATTTCTTACAGCAGTTTCTAGTTTCAATTTATTAGCCGGATGGACATATAGGAAGTGTTAAAACTTACGTTAACTCGCAGTAGGGAAACTGAATTGCCAGGATCACGACCATTAGCAATATGCGCCATTTCTTGAACCAGGCCACCGTTTGAGAGGATATCCCACTGTATTGAAGAAAAACAAAATGCAAATTATGGAAGGCTGTGTTTAATTGATGAATAGCATGTAAGATGCAATGGAATGGTTTCAAACTCTCTTTGCATTGGTGCTGTGGTTTCCCCTTTCCGAAATTTTGTTTGAATGGCTTACACTGTAATGACAGAAGAAAATAATGGAATATTTATCGGGAATGCTTGGGAAGAAAGGAATGGTTATTTTTGGTTGTGAAAACATGAAATGAAGCATAATAATAAAAATAATGTCAAAAGCTGAATTGTGTACATTGGAAATTGCAGGAATCATATCCTCAGTTCCTGTCAAAACTGAATTGTGTGGCATTGGAAATTATGGGAATTATCTTCGCCTTGATTCTTTCCTATTAGAAAGAGTGGAGAGTGGAGAGTGGAAAATTGATTGGTTTCATACCTCACTTCGAGAATTCTCATCACGAAGAAAATCAAATACTCGTTTTGGCGGGACTGGCAGCCAAAATGAAGTTGCAGCGCTAAGTACGATACCAGGTGGCCTCCCAGGATCATCCATACTCTTTCTGGTCATGACCCTTACATCGTCGGCCCCACTTCCTGATAAAGTGGTCCAGGTGTGCGCCGTAGAAGCACCAACGCCAGTGCAGAAGCTCATCGCCATTCTCTCAGCCAGCTTCAGCATACTCTTCCTTCCTTCTGGAGTCGTTATGACTGTATTAAGGTACACACTGTAAATTCCCTAGGGTGGGAGCAATGTTTTTTACAACAATATTATTAAGCTTTGACAAAAAAATTACCTCCGACATCTCCTGCTGGAATGTTATTTGCCATTGCGCTTGCTAGGCGTTCACATTGTCGGTCCAGCGTTGCTACCCAACGTTTTGCACCAAATGCAAGACCTGAATCAACTAGTGGTCTGTATATAGTGTGAACAGCCCTATCGTCCACTTCCACATGTTCAACCCATATGACCTAGAAAATGACATGATCAAAATAAGATTTAGTGGGGTGACTACGTCAAATACGAGCTCTGTAAAAGAAACGAAAGGTTTTCACCTTCGAGTAGCCATTTGGTAATTCTTGAATCAAACAACCAGATGGTCGCCTTCTGCATCGCGTCATTGTGCTAGGGCGCAAATTGTCTAGGGAAACGTCAACCACTGCCCAAGTTCCGTCAGCATGTTGTTTACAGTACCTTACAAAGTAGTTTTCTCGAGTTGGAACGAGTGGCGAAGGGACTTGAAACTCGGCTGTCATCTGAAAAGAAAAAAATTACAAGTTTCAAAATCTTTTAGAACAAATTTTAAGTTACAATTGATGAAGGATTTGAGGAATACATACCACTTGCAGAGCTCCATTGTAGTTCCCTGCCACTCCAGTTGATAGAACCTCCAAAGTCACTGCCCTTGAAACAATGCCCGAAAAAACGCTCGTCCATTGATTCTAAAAACAGTTGTTAAAAGTTAATAAGATATCTTTTGAACCAACTAATATGGGAATTTTGACACAACATTTAAGGGAACGAAGTTGAGCCTACCACATCCATTAGAATCTCAACAAGATTAACGTGATTCATAATAATCACTGCAGATTCGCGAGAAGCTTCTGATTTCAAGCCCAGAGGCTTCGGGCCAATTCCTCGAGGGAAGGTTTGGAAGTAGGCATCTTCACTCAAAATCTCTGTGGAGTTGTCTGGGCTCGGAATCCACAAGGGCTCACCAGCTTGGGCCATTCTGATGACTTCTTCCATTGCTGCAACTGCAAGCTCTATTATCATGGGCTTGTCTGCTTCAGTTGGGCCGGACACAGACTTAAGAAGGTCATTTCCCCCGTACAAGTCCCCTACCAATCCCAGTTGTGGCCCGAAATTCCCAAAGCCAATGTCAAGTGATCTTGGTGTCCCATTGGGATATGGAAGCATAGGTTTGCTTACATACTTTGCAGCGATTCCTGATATCCTGTCGATCTGTAAACAGAAAAGGATTGTTTACGTATCCGGTGGGAAGCATTGATTCGACATTCTGCAGCATAATTTGATTATAGACCTACTCTTAAGAAAAAAAAACTACCCAGTCCACGAGGCTCCCGCTAGTACATGGTCGTCCTTGGTCATAGTTTCAACAGTTTGGTTAGTACACAACATTCAGGACACCGTGTACTCATATGTATACTTATGAGTACACAGTGTCAGAATGAGGTGTCTCTCTTTCTTCATTGCGTATTTACTAGTTGATGCGTTTATTGAAATAAAATGAAAAAAACTAGAGGAAGTAGATTGATGTATTCGATTTTACCTCTTCTCGAAGACGAACATTTTCGATCCTCAAATGCTGCTCGTCAAAGGACATCTCACCAATGGCAGCTGGGCCTCCACAGCTGGGACAAGCAGCATTGCTGAGGGCTTCTTTGTACCTGATGTTCTCTACTCGAAGCTTTTCGTTCTCAGCCCTAAGCTGTGAATTCTCACTCCTCTCATGTTGTGACTGTAAAAAATGGCAAAATTTGGTTAGGAGATAAGTCACATGCATATACGTGAGTATTGAATAGGCCATGTTATGCAAAATTGCAAAATAGTACTGGGGTTGGGGTCAATGTGTGTATAACCAAACGTATATGTTCAGACATTTATACGGAAAATACCGGAAATCCTCTTATTTAAGGTTGTTAACGGAATCTAGAGACTTTTGTTATACTCGTTATGCTTTCAAATCAAGTTGTATACAGTTCTTTTAATGTAATATGCTTTCAAATTAAGCAACATAATTTAGAATTTGGGTTGAGATGCTTTTATTGTTTTTGGGAAAAGTATGGAATCTATGTAGGCGCGACACATTTAAAACTCATTCAAAATGAACCGGTCTTGTAAGAGTAACAATTGAGCACATTTTTGTAACCAATAAGCTGTCATTGTTCGCTTCGACTCAGCTTGTTCACTAGCCGTGTCTTCACATTTTAACTCAACTCCTGTTAAAACGAGTTTGACTTATGGCCCTTTGGATTGGGGGATTTCGTGAGAGAAGAAAACAAATGGAGAGAAAAAACTTCCTATTCCATGTTTAATTACTTGAGTTGCCGATTTTACCCTCCCGATTTTACAAAACTGCACAATTGTCTAGGGCATTAATTAACGTATAAATGCTTCTGTCTCACGCTGCCACCTCTTCCACTTCTGTATATATCAATGGCTCTTCATTTCCTTCCATCCATCATTACCATTCACTGGTATTAACTGATTTGTAAACAAAAAGGGTTATTTTGGTCAAAATCGTATGACACTTTCTCTTATACTGAATCTTTTGGGCAAATTAGTAATCTCCTTTTTTTGTGTACAAGGCAAGAAATCTACTATACGCAAATTAGTACTTCTTAAATCCGATCTCCTCTAGCCCTCCTTCACTGGTGAATGACTATATTACCCTCACTCGTGATTGACTACAATATTAGGCTGAGTTTTCACTAAGGTAATATTTTTGTTATTTCGGTATTTTTCATATTCTTCCACAATTCATTCTCGTCACATTCATAATTGATTTAATAACTTATAGTCCAAAAATACCAAAAGTTTAAAAAAAAAGAGTAGTGGAAACTCAAAATGGTTCAACTTCAATGTTTCAAGCGTAGAGCAGAACTCACTAATAGGGCCGATCCGGACTTTTTGAAGGCCTAAACCGAAATTACGAATGGGTCTATTTACGAATCTTTTTTATGAACAATTTATAGGTAGATAAAATTACCTTTCTAGAAACAACTCAAACAAGTATAAGAGGATATCAAAAGAGGAGGAGCCAATAAATTTTGCGTGTCTAAGCGCGGCGTACCTTAAGCTTTAGCTTAGAGTCAACTTTGCACTATACTGCTTTAACCCACACGTAATGAGGATTGAACACAACCAACAGTACGTACACATATACACACGGTATAGTAAATTACCTTCATCTGCGTGCGCTTGTTTTGGAACCAAAATTTAACTTGCAAAGGTGCCAACCCTAATCTCCTTCCCAAATCCTTCCTTTGCTTATCATCTGGATGCGGGAACTCCTTGAAAAAACTGCGACAGCAAAATTCAATAAATACCAACTAGAATCCTGGTTCAAAAAAAAAAACTAGAATCTAATCCCTTGTCATCATCAGTTGCGGAACTAGGATTATTACATATTCTGTCAATCCGTGTATAATTCCTAAAAAATATCTTAATTTTCGTAAAAATACAAATTTTAGAGGCTGCTGGGCAGGTTTATAAAATAACAGTATGGGGACACGTAACGCTACCGATTGCGGTGTAATGGAATCGCCCGATAAATAAGAGAATCAATTGTAGTGGCAGTGAACCCTTTTTTTTTTTTTTTATGACACAAAATAACTTTGGAGTGCCTAAATCACTGTACTAGTCTAGTATCTCGTGAATTGGAAACAAACCGTTTCGTAGCGGGAATCGGTCAATGCACGCGAAATTTTTTAATCTCCCTATAGTATAGCAAGCCATAATGGTATTTGAAGACCGAAAAACCGCACACTTTTTCTCTCTCTCACTCACTCCAAAGTCCAAATACACAAGAAGAGTAGTACTCTGAACAGAGGCGGCTCCACCCTTGGGGTTGGGTGGTCACTTGAATACCCTCAATAATTTTTTTTGTATAGAAATACATGTAAAAGTTTTTGGTTTAGTTTAGTATAGCCATTGTTGAACACCCTAATTACAAATATTTGAACACCCTACTCAAAAATATTCAAACACCTAGCTCAACGAATCAACCCACAAATTAATTTTTTTTATGTAAACAATCGACTAAAGTCTAAAGTCTTCCTAAAAATAGTCAATATGCACTCTAAAGCCTTTTATATTTTATAGTGTTACATGTGATAAATATATATAGGGTTTTGTTTGAACATTTATACTATGAATACTCACCAATCCTGGTAATTCACTTTAGAATCTTTGATACACCAGTTTGAAACAAAGTACACACTCTTTACGACCAAAATTAGGAAAATCAATAAAAAAAAAAATTATTGGATTGATAACGTCATATGTTTATTCTCTGAGCAACAATCAACTTTATTTATAAAAAAAATGAATATCCGTGTAAACATATTCGGCACACAAATTTCTATAATAAATATTAGTGCATTTATCCCCCGATTTAATTTTAGTTGACTCAGTAACATAGATTCGCCAAGAAAATTTGTGGCACAATAAGTATTTTTATATCATTTGGCCCCATTATTCACACTAATATATGAAAATTTTGTATGTATATACTAGTTAGTAGAGCTAGTAGAGTTAAGGTAAATGTTGAATATCTTGTACAAAATTTCTAGAGCCGCCACACACTTACGCTTCCATTTCCTGGATCTGGTGCTGAGTGTGGCGGTGGTACCGCTTCTTTTTGGACCGTTGGTTGTTGCTCGGTTCATGATCATCACCGGACGGGGCTTCCATGATATCAGTCCCCGATTTGCTCTCGAATTCTTCATCTCTGATCAAATCCATCCCACTTTCGTTGCTTTTGTGGACCATATCTAGCAAATGGTGCGCATCAAACATGTTTGGCTGAAACATCTTGATAACTCCTCCTTAAGGAAAAGCTAAAACTATAGAAAAAAAGAAAAGAAAAGAAAATCGAATTAACAATCAATCGATGTAATCCAGATTCAAAATGGTGCAGTGGAACTGTGGAACTAATTTTCCGCAAAAAAAGAAAAAAAGAAACGATTTATTTGTAATTTTCTGAATTGTTTCGCATTAATTCTGTGTATGGACCATTGCTCGCATATTTCGCTCTCCCTATATACCCTCTTCCGCTCTCTCCCGAAAAAAAAAAAAAAAGACTTTGAGCGTTTTAATCGAGAAGGATTTTGGTTGAATAATCTCTAAAATATACAATGCCAAGTATAATGATCTACCAGAGTCCATCACTTAATTAATCAATTTTTGTAGAAAAAATTTATAACCCCACTGTCCCAAAATGATAAAAATATATATATATTTTTTAAAAGTTCAAAACTTAATTTTTTCATTAATTAAAAGAGCGTATTTATTTTTTTTGAATATTTTCTTGGAAAAAAAAACATTATTTTTAATTTATCCTTTTGCGAACCAACACAGAGAGGGTACATGAAATTCACAGTAGTATAATTAACCACAGTAATCTTAGCACAGTCAATGAAATTCAATAAAGAAGGAAGAACAACAGCCATATACAGGGTCTCATTCAATGGAGAGAGAGAGAGAGAGAGAGAGAGAGAGAGTGGTTTGAGAAGTGACCTGTACTGGAAAAAAACTAGCTCGGAAGAAAACCCAAATCCAAACCCTTCTCCGTCTATATGTCAGTCAGAAATCCGCACAAACCCTAGCTACATCCTACTACTACTCCTCTCTCTCTCTCTCTCTCTCTCTCTCTAGAGTCTAGAGCAGTGATGACGTTGGGGTGGAGAGCGTTGAGTTTTTAATAGATTCTCTGGCAGTGTCTGAGGCTGAGGAGATTGGTTACATGTTACAAGTAGTAACAACTCAACATAAAGATTTGGACTTTTTCCTTTCGCCCTCCAACCTCTGTCCTTACTTGCCAAAACCACCCATTTCAGAGTTGACTCAGTCTGAAAACTCGCCTTTCACACCCCCACCCACCAATTTCAAAAACCAGCTTTTTCTGTAACGGTGTAACCCCCCACGAAGATCTCGCTTCTCTCTCTCTCTCTTCAAAACATAACGGAAAAATAAAAATAAATGTGAGATATAGGTAGGGTAGACTTTTTAGAGAGAGAGAGAGAGAAAACCCTATTGAAGTTATGGTAGTGAGGGCAAAAAGGGTCAAAGGAAAACAAACCAACTTTTTGGAAGAAGAGGATGATGAGTAGTGGTGGTTTTAAAGGTGGGTTGTGATTGGGGGTTTTCTTCTTCTTTTTTTTCCTTCTTTTTTCTTGTGAAAAGAATTTAAGAAGAATTCTTGGGGTATGAGAGAGAGAGAGACTAACGGACGAGAAAAAAGAGGAGATAGAATGAAGAGAGATGGTGAAGAGGCGGAGAAGATGAGGCAGCTGGGACAGAGAGGAGTTATTGCAGAGGGTAGAGAGAGAGAGAGAGAGAGAGAGAGAGAGAGAAAAGGTGATAGTGGTATTGCATTTATTGAGAGTGGGGGAGGAGGTGTGTGTGTTATTGCTTTGGAGGAGGAGAGAAGATTTGTCATTTTGAATAAATTCCGTCTGTAGGTGTATGGCGTGAAACTACTCGTGGATTCTTAACTCCTTTTATTTTTCTATCATATCTCCACTTTTCTAATTTAACTTTTCTTTTCTTTTTTTGTCTTTTTGGTTTTCTGAGTTGTGTTTGTCTTTTTAATTTTTTTGTAAAATTAGTGTTTTATCTTTCGGGTTAATCATCCGTCTCAGCGAGAGAAATTAAAAAAAAAAAATTAATATATGACCAAAAGCAAAACAGAGTTCACTAAAGACTGAAAAAATACCAACACAATTGTCCTTAAGTCCAAACTATCATCGTATGTTAACTTTTTTCAACTTCGGTCCACTAGACTTTTGTGGTTTCTTTCATCGATACGTGCATTTAATCCAAAAAAATATGACGAAATGCTAAACAAAAATACCGAAAAAAGTTTAGGAAAAGGGAGATGGCTAAATAATTTTTAAGTTTATTTGTTTTTATCGTTATTCAGTGTTTTGTATTTTTTATTGGTGAATTGTTTTTTTGGATTATTGGCTCGTATCAAGGAGAGAGATCTAAAAGGTAAACATAATTTTTTGAATAAAGACAAAAATAATCCAAAATAGATTATTTTTGTCAGTTTTGAGCATAGTTTTTATTGTTTATACTTCTCTCCTGTAGATGAACTAATAATACACTATAAAGTAGCGCAAAACTAACGAATGCGATTTTTTTTAAAAGAAAAAAAATTATCCGTAAGAATTATTCAGTCAAAACATGCCTTCCGATTTCTTCGTGTGATGTAATTAAATTAATAAGTGTGGCCTTAACTTTGGTTTGATTATCTTAGCCTTCTACATATATTGATGATCATACATAGACAAAACTTTGGTCAAATTATACTCGTTTTAAAACCAAATGGAGTTTTTCAAAGAATATCAATATATGATCAAACTAATTTTCTTGTGTGAATGAAATACTTCATGCCTTTCAAATTGATCCTATCATATTACATTGGTATTGATTCTAGTGAATCCCATTTAATATCACATAAGAGATTGTTATATGAGATGATCTTGATTCCGTGCACTCACTTTTTTCCTTACAAAATTTTCATTTTAAATACTAAAATTGGGGAGATAAAAAGTCGGGCGGCCCATAGATTGCCCAAATTGTATGGCTAGTCTTAGAAGTGAGTTTCCACCTTTAAACTTTCTATTTGGTAATTAAATAATCATTCTCTTTTTGGGTACCACGTAAGTTTTCATCCTAACTATTTGTGATTTACCACTTATACCCTTTTCTAGTTATACACCCACACTCTATTGTTACCTATTTCAGTTTGATTTAATTGAACATAATTGCCTTAATGATACGAAGATTTCAAATTTGGCAAATATTTCAAATCATGGGTGGGGATTTATTTGATCTTTACCACTTGATAACAAGGGAAAATTTTGAAATTTCAAATATATATTTTGATTAATCCTATCATTTTGATCATGGTTAAAAGAATAGGTTCAGACCGTATTTCAGTTGTCATGGTAAATATTTCAAGGTGAAATACATTGTAAAAGTCAATACTCCAATTATCATGGTAAATATTTTTGCACCACCCGATAATAAAACCTATAATTTATCTTCTGCCATGGTAAAAAAACAAACAAACTTGTTTAGTACATATTTCAATCATTATGGTAAAAATATTAACTAGTAACACAAAAAACATGGTAAATTTTGAAACCAATAGCAAAAACATGATTAATCCATACAACTTCTTACTTTGCTTCATGGTAAAATACTTACAACAATTTTCAATGATCATGGTACAATTATTCACCAATAACAAAAAAATAAATAAATAAAATTCGTTTCCAGATCAATAACTAGAGGTGTCAAACGTGCGTGCCGTGCCATAAACTTCCGTGCCAACCGTGCTTCATGCCGTGCCGTGTCGTGCCTATTTACTTCATCGTGCCTTGTCGTGCCGTGACGTACCGTGCTCGTGTCGTGCCGTGCCGTGCCAATTTACTTTACCGTGCCGTGACGGGCCGTGTCTTTTTGAATTCGTGCCGTGCCGTGCCCAATTAATTAATCGGGTCGTGCCGTGCCGTGCCATTTTCTTAATCGTGTCGTGTCGTGTCGTGTTTTTTTTTTGTCGTGTCGTGCCGTGTTGTGCCTTTTTTATCGTGTCATGTCGTGTCGTGCTTTTTTTTTAATTGTGTTGTGCCGTGCCGTGCCGGCCCGTTTACTTTCGTGTCATGCCGGCACGTTTACTTACTCGTGTGCCGGACCGTGCCGTGTCGTGCCTTGCCTTTTTAAATCGTGTCGCCAGTCGTGCCATCGATTTTCTTATAGAGAAAATGTAAATTGTAAAGGATGCAATGCAAGTATTATAAAACTTAGTCTATAAAATTTATTTTTGGACAATTTCAACCTATAATAATTTATTTCATTGAAAATTTTAAGCCAGTAACTCGGTAAGTAGTAGTTAGCATTAAGCC
>JAXBDA010000717.1:0-73787 GCA_036023075.1 Gaultheria prostrata | reverse complement strand
AACACCGTTAAACCGTCTCTGTGGTTCGACTCCGGTACTTCCGGATTATTGTGCTACATTGATCAGTTGTCCTACGCTTGGGACGTGTTTTGAGTCTTTATTTTTATACACCTGGTTGGTCAAGCACTTGGATTTTATCTAATGAGAAATAGAGTAATTTTATCAAGTGCGTGATTTTATTAGATTTTCCATAAAATCTAACGGAAAACTCGGCCTAACAACAAAACAAAAGTAGGTGTACTTAACAAGTGTCAGTAATTAATAACGTTTGACAGCTAAATCAGATCTTGATCTCCTATAAATTGATCATCTCCATTCCCAATCTACCCATAGCCATAGCCTAACACTCAATGAGCTTCTTCTCATTTGCTCAAATGTTTCCCCCATGGCTTCTTACATCCATATTCCTAATCCTTCCCATTCTTTTTACCTTCTTTTCCCTTGCAAAACCAAAGAAAAATTCATCCAAACAACCCCCAAGCCCTAGAGGACTCCCAATCATAGGAAACCTACACCAACTAGGTGAGATCCCTCACTATTCCCTTTGGAAACTCTCACACAAATATGGACCCATCATGCTTCTGCAACTGGGTCGGGTCCCGACCCTAGTGGTCTCGACCCCAGAATTAGCTAAAGAGGTTCTAAGGATCCGTGATCTTGATTGTTGCACTAGACCTCTTTCGCGTGGCCAAAGAAAATTGTCGTACAATTTTCTAGACCTAGCATTTTCTCCTTACGGCGAATATTGGAGAGAAATGAGAAAGCTTTGTGTTATTGAGCTCTTCACCAACAAAAGGGTTCAATCTTTTTGGTACGTTAGGCAATCGGAAGTGGCCCACTTAATAAGCACAATATCACAATCTATCCCCGACCCGGTTGACCTAAGTGACTTAATATTCTCCCTAACAAATAATGTTATAGGGAAAATAGCATTTGGGTCGACCCACAGGGGTAACCAATTTGAGTATGGGAAATTGAAAGATATCGTTGACGATGCCATGACTTTGCTTAGTGGGTTTTTGGCATCAGATTTTTTCCCAAGTATCGGATCGGTTCTCGATTTGGTCACGGGGCTGCAATGGAAGCTTGAGAGGTGCTTTCGAAATCTTGATACGTTCTTCCAAAAGGTTGTGCTGCATTATCTTTCATATCAATTTTAGTTTACTCTCTGCATCCCATTTTGTTGTTCCCTTATTCCATTTTGGAATATCCCAAAATTTTAGTCATTTTCGAAAAGTTAAAAGAAAAAAGTATTTAGATTTCCAAAACTAACTCCCATAAATCTTTAAAAAGATTTTGGGAATTTTGAATTAAAGACCAATAATAAAAATTAAAATCAACCTTTTAAGGAAACATACATTATCTACATGTTTCGTATAAAAAGCTAGAAATTTCAAATGGGACCAACAAATAGGATGGAGGGAGTATTTCTTTTGCTATAATTTGTTAAAATTATATTCTTTTTTGCTTTGTATTTTTCACGATAACTAAGGTATTGGAAGAGCATCTTGATCCGACTAGGCCGAAGTCACAGAATGAAGATATCACTGATGTAATGCTTGGATTGGCTAAGGATCGAACCACGGTTATACATCTTGCCAAGGACCACATGAAGGCAATTCTCTTGGTAAGGCATTTGTACCTTTCGGATTTAAATTTTGTACCCATACATTTCCCCCTTCTGGAAATTTTAGTGCTATTTCGGTCCGTGTTTGTTAGTCCACTTTCACTATTTATTATATCTTAAAAAATTGTACACGAATTTCTAAAATTATGCAATATGGTTCTTATTTGATAGCTATCAATTAGTTTTTATTATACTAAAATTTTAAAATCATGAAACCTAATATAAATTGAAAGATTGCAGACAGTGGCTGGGGATGCAGTGGGTGATTGATTGTGGTGGCTGTGTTGTGGATTAGGGCTCTTCTCTTTGATTTCGGTTTTGGACTTGCAGGTGTTTTGGGATTGGCCCTTCAGGTGTGGGTTTGTCCTATTTGGGTGTTCCCTTTGGTTGGCTTCTTGCTAACCTTTGGGTCTCGGACTGATACAGGATTGTTCTTAGCTTTGTTTAGGAATATGATGTCGTTCTCCTTGTTCCTTTTTATCCGTTAAATCTTTAAGACTGTTGGTGTCCAATTGACATCATTGCGAATTAAGTATTAACGCAGTTATTTTGAGATGAATAAGAAAAGGTACAGCCAAGCTTACCCAAACAAATGCGCGCATGTATCTCCTCATTTCAGGACATTTTTCTGGGTGCAGTGGACACCAGTTCTGTTACTATGATTTGGGCAATGGCCGAACTAGCCAACAACCCAAGATGCATGGAAAAGGTCCAAACCGAAATCCGAACTTGCTTCGGTGGAAAACCAATGGTGGACGAATCAGAACTAGACAAGCTCAAATACCTGAAACTAGTACTCAAGGAAACACTCAGACTCCACCCTCCTGCTTCCCTCTTAATACCCCACGAAACAATCAGGCAGTGCAACATCGGGGGCTATGATATTGACAAAAAGACAAGAGTCCTAGTAAACGCGTGGGCAATCGGTAGAGACCCGAAAATTTGGGAAAACCCTGAGGAGTTCTACCCGGAGAGATTTGAGGGAAGTGCAATTGACTTCAAAGGGCAAAATTTTGAGTACCTTCCGTTCGGATCGGGTCGAAGGATGTGTCCAGGTATCAACATGGCTTCCATTTCTGTGGAGTTTACTGTTGCAAATTTGCTGTATTGTTTTGATTGGAAGCTGCCTGATGGGATGAAGGAGCTTGATATGGAAGAGGAGTTTGGGCTGAATATAAGGAAAAAGGTGGCTTTGAAGCTTGTTCCTGTGAAGTACAATTGGGAGGACTACAAATGCTGAAGTAATGGGGCTTGGGACCTGTTATTTTAACTTGGTCTCGAATTATGTTCTATATATGTATTTTCTATTTACTATAGTGTGTTTGTTGAGTAGAAGAAAAGAAAAGAAAAGAATATCTATCATCTATGTGAATCAAAGTTTTAAATACTCATCGACCGTTACGTAACGGTTTTTGGGCTCTCCGATATCGTTACATCCTGGTATACCGACGAGAGTAAAAAGCACATGCGTATTCGCCGATTTCCATTACGTATCGGTCTGTATCTGATTCACAGACTGGTTCATGGCCGTTACGGCTTATACTCAGCCGTTACAGGTTATTTAAGCAATCTAAAATCATTTTTTGCTAAAAAAATTATTTGTAAAAATACACGACGACTATACCTGATTTTCGTTACGTAACGTTCAATACTATAGAGACCGTTACCGGTACACATCGCGAAACCATTATTTAAAACTTTGATGTAAATATACTCGACCCAAATTTCATGCTATTATATTTGTTATAATTTATGATCAGGACATGAATATCTATAATTCCAAATGGAAGATTTGGCCAATAAATCCAAAAGTGCCACTACTAGCATATTGTTCTTTGAATTTTGGATATAAAACAGTTGTTTGTAATTGAATCGAAATCATTTCAATTTCACAATCTTCGCCTTCGGCTTAGACATTCTGTTGGGCTTAATACTAGCCCCATGATTTAGATTACTTCAATTTCATAGTCTAAATTTTGTATTTCAGGATATATTCATCGGTGGGATAGATATCAGTTCACTCACAATAGTATGAGCCATGACGGAACTAGCCAGGAACCCAAGAGTGATGCAAAAGGTCCAAGAAGAAATCAGAAGTCACATTGGAAAAGCCCCCAAAGTAGACGAAGCCAAGGTCGAAAATCTCAAATACTTAAAATTGGTAGTGAAAGAGACCTTTCGTCTTCACCCACCAGCAACACTCCTAATCCCTCGTGGATCAATTAAGCATTGCCAAATCGGCGGTTAGGACATTTACCCGAAGACAAGAATCCTAGTTAATGCATGGGCAATTGGAAGCGACACGAAAATTTAGAAAACCAAGATGAGTTTCACCAGGAGAGATATGAGGGTAGTGAAATTAATTTTCAGGGGCCAGAATTTTGAGTTGCTGCAATTCGGGGCGGGAAGAAGGATTTGCCCTGGATTGACTACGGGTGTGACGGCGGGGGAATTTACACTGGCAAATCTGTTGCACTATTTTGACCGGGAACTGCCCAAGTAGATGAAGAGGAAAGATATTAGCCGGGAAGAAGAGGGTGGTTTGACTGTGCACAAGAAGTTACCTCTTTACCTTGTCCCTGTTGAATATACTAAATGGCAGGACTACAAAAGCTAAGGTTGTTGCAGGCTAGTTCGGTTCTACACGTTCCACGCTTCTAGTACTAAATAAACTGCCACCATATAAGTCATGAAATTTGATATTGTCCAAAATATTCCAAAGTCTCTCTGCCAAGAGACTTTTGGCTCAACAGTATCGAGTATCAAGAGTGCATTTAGGTGCAGTTCAAAAAAAGAGTATTTAGGTGCCAAAAGACAGTTCAACTCCTCAAACTGACTTCTGCCAATAAAAAAAAAAGCGGATTACCATACCATCTCCAATGGTTTTTTCAAAGTTAAAATCATGTTTTAACTTAGTACTATATCAATTGAAAATATTGCCAAACAGTTAAAAGACTGATTGTGTAAAGCAAATTGTCTTGAGACATATTTTGATGGTGGGGGATATTTGGCTCGATTTGGAATACTCCGTGCTGACGGAGGTGACGGTCGTCCAGACGATTGACGACGAACTTGACACTTCAGACTTGTAGCTGCTACATACTCTGATGACCCAAATCCTATAAAAGGGTGTTGTTCACCTTAAACTATATGATTAATTCATTTATTGTTATTCTTACATGGAGAGTATTAACAGGTGTACTATTACAAGTTACGTAAAAGGCCAATGATGTAAAAGTAAAGGAAATTTGATGACTGAAATTCTCGTGACATATGCAATATTAAACTTGTTTGATAGACATTAATTAATTTTATCATACAAATTTCACAGAATCATGAAAATTATTATAAACTAAAATATATAAGCTATAAAAAATGGCATAGATTTCAAAAATGAACCAATAAAGGCAGGTGGAGGGATTCCTTCTTATTGAAAAATGATTCATTGCTCCTCATACTAATCATGTGTCAAGAATCAAATTTGATCTGGCGACATGATAATTTTCAGTCCGCTACTCTTGCCATCATTGAGCTATCCTGGCCATCTTTGGAGAGGCATTAACATGCATTATGGCACATAGTTCTAAAAAACTTTCGGAAAAATACGGTTAAGATTCTTAATTAAACGCACCTACACGAGAATCTAATTAACAGCGTAGTGGTTATGTAATATATGCCCCTTTAATGATGATTTTGGAAGGATTCCACCTCTTCATGATATCCCGCATCACGACAAAAGTAATGTATTTTGGATAGAACGAACAAGTTAATCAAAAATTTGGCTATACGGTTAAGATCCTTAATTAAAAGCTCCTACTAAAATTTCATTAACAGTTGTCAAATGTATAGTACTCCTTCCGTCCGCTTTTGTTGGTTCATTTTTGAAATCTGTGTCATTTTTTATTGCTCATATTTTCAATATCGATCTCAAAACATATGGAATATTGAATTTATTTGATAGATCTCAATTAGTTTTATTGTACAAAGTTCACGAAATCATGAAAACTATTATACATTGAAGGATATAAGCGATAAAAAATGGTACAGATTTCAAAAATGGACCAATAAAGGTGGACGGAGAAAAGTACGTTGTATTGAAAAATGACTGATCGTTCCTCTTATTGATCATGTGTCAAGAACCAAATTTGAACTAGCGACATGATAATTTTCAATCCTCTGCTCTCACCGACATTGAGCTATCCTGACCATCTTTGGAGAGGCATTAACATGCATTATGACACGTAGTTCTAGGTGACTTCCGGACAAATACGGTTAAGATTCTTAATTAAACGCACCTACACGTGTTTCTCATTAACAGCGTAGTGGTTATGTAATAATTGTCGCTTTAATGATGATTTTGGAAGGATTCCACCTGTTCCTTATATCCTGCACCACCACAAAATTTATGTACTCCTATTTTGTACAGTACGAATAAGTTAATCGAAAATTTGACAAAATTTAAAATGTGACAGCTAGTGGGTGTTAATTTTATGCAACATTTTCAAATCGAATACCATCAAAATAGCTAAACTCATAGACGTTAGACTCTTTGTCTTCTATCTAAGAGCCAAAATGTGGATTTGTCGTAATTTCCTTATTTTTGTACAAAAGTAATCGCTCTTGTCTTTCTCGCTTCGATCTAGCCCTCAAATTAAGTTAAAATGTAGAAGTGTACCATTTGAAAGCACGCCACGGTTGGCTGAAACTTTGTATCATCAACTATGAAACTTTTGTGGGTATAATGAGAATACTTGTACATATGGATAACTAGTAATTGACACCTACAAAGTGAAGCTTTTGCCGTTAAGGCATGTTTGGGCGTGAAGGGAGCATGGGATTTTGGGGGGTTGCCTTAATTTGCAATATTGGGATGGAAAGTTTTGGGGTATGTGCGCTGAAATTAGCTAATGAGATGATTATTAATTGGGGATGTGAAATGGGTTTTAGGGGTACTCAATGATTCACAGATTGGTTTAATGGGTGGATGAAGGAGGTGAAAGATGTGGAGATTTTCTAGAACTCAGATTTTAATGGACTTGTGGGAGGCTCGATTTGAATTGTGCCGCATTGTGTAGATGGTGCTTGAAAGGCAGAAGCTAATGAAGGAGTTGTAGCTCGGAGTGTTGAGGAAGGATGTTTTGCAGGAGAATCAGGTGTTACAATTTACAAAGGTGATAGCTATCTGCAATGGCGGAGGCTTTGGCAGTTCTTCAAGCACTACTATGGACAAATATGAGAAATATTAGACGGGTGTAGATTCTTTTGAACATGGCTTTGGTTATCTCTGAGTTAAGGGAACTGTTAGGCTTGTATGTAAGTTCCAACTTGTGAGGGTTGCTCATATGCTTACTAAGGATACCTTTTGTGTACGCGGCGTTTTAGTGTTATGGTATAGTAATATGTTTCGTTTTCTAAAAAACGTAATAAAAAAAAGGGGTCAGATAAGAGGTATATTGGGTCGGCCCAGTCCAAGGAGAGATAATCAAAGGACACTGAAAGCCCACTCCACCAAAAGATCCAACTTGTTCTTGACTTCTTGTACCTAATTCTCACATAAAATGATGTGATTTTTAGTTCTAAAATCTCATTTCAGATAATAATAAAAAAATGCACCTATCTGTTCGGGAGATCGCACTAAATAGCCTTATTCTTGGCTCAACTCTACTCATTCGCAATCTAATTTGTTACATTCATCAAAAACAATATCAAGTATGAACTAAATTTTCGAAAGAATAAAAGAAGTTCCATGGTAACAATGCAAGTTGTTACAAGTCTTCTTCAAACGAAGAAATGAACTTGAGGCATCATTTTGCACAAGTCGTTTACATTCTTAGTGGGAAGATCGTAATTAAAATGTACTTTTAGGCCCGCATACTTCATTTCTGATTTGATTTCTTTGAAGAAAAACAAAAAAAAAAAAAAAATTAACGTAAAAAAAAAGAACAAAAATTAGAGTTTGAGAAGCTTAGAATGTGGAGTATGAATCTGATTATCATTTCTTTCTTCTCTTTTTTTTTTCTGTTGCTTTATAGTACTCTGAAATTATGAAATTGAAATCTAAGGACCATTTCTTGCCCGGTTAATAATTGAAAACAACTCGTCTTTTTCTTCTAGAATGCATTTGTCATATCATTTTCAACAAAAACACGAAATTTCAGTATTATTTATTCCCCGACTTTTGCTACAATGAGGGACTTAGCCATTTTCCAACTTTCCGGATCAAATTTCGACGATCCAAACCGCTCAATATTTTTAAAATATGTTTTCAAGGTCCAACGCTAGGATTTGTAAAAACAAATACTCGGAAGGGCTTGATCCGATCAATTTTTGATAAAAACGCTATATATAACTTTTTATCAAAATTTGATCGGATCAAGCCCGTCCGAGTATTTTTTTTTTACGAATCCTCACGATTAACCTTAATAACATGTTTTAAACATATCTAACAGTTCGGATCGTTGAAATTCAATCCGGAATGAAAGTCCCTCACCCTAGCAAAGTGAGGGAGCCCTCATTGGATCCTTGTTGTATATATATATATTATATAACCATTTTATCAATTTAGTTAACATGTTCACCAATTTGAAAACCAGTTTTCTATCGTCATAACATTGGTTCATATGCTTTCAAAAACAATTCAGGGAAAGAAAAACACATTTTATATATTCCCTCCGTCCTTTTTTAAGTGTGTAGCTTCGTAAATCTAACTTATTAAAAAAAACATCATCATTACGCCTTTCACATCAATTTTACCTCCATTTTACACTTTCCGCATCACTTTTTACCTCCACTTTCCAAAATTATCCTCCACTTTTACCCATTAACTATTTACCTTCTAAATTTTCAAAAAGGCAAAATGATAATTGTAGAATTTTTACCCATTAACTTTTCAAAACATACACTTATTAAGTGACATCCCAAAATGGAAATGTCCACACTATAAAAGGAACAGAAGGAGTACATCTTTTGGGCTGAAAAGGAAGAATATGATCCAAAAATATCATTAAAAAAGGTTTTACATACAAAATAAAAGATCTCATGATCTTTATGATGCAAACAAAACCAAATAAAAACCGATGAGCCAAAGATTCGAAGCATTAATGTGCAAAACAAAATAAAAAGATCACCAGGAATTGAGTATTTTTTATGGAATTGAGTATTTTTTATTGTAAGAGGGATTAGGGGTGTTCACGGATCGGATGCGGATCCGAACCGAACCGCACCGCTCAGAGCGGATTATGGTTTTAAAGATTCAGAACCATCCGTAGGTGACATACGGAAGGATCGGATCGGTTACGGACCAGATCAGATCGAGCGGATTTGACAGATTAAAGAAGGATTAATGGGCGGATTGAGTTGATCCGATCCGATCTGAACCGGATTCAAAACCGCCAGATAAGAAATTCTCGATCCAGAACCAATTCGAACAATCACGTAAAGATGGGTTAACGGACGGATTGGATTGGGCGGATTGAACGGATCGAATGATCCACTGGACAGCCTTAAGAGGGATATTTGAAGTTGAGATTCTATGAAAACACCTAGGTTTAAGGCTAGACAAGCGAACCCAAATACTTGTTCTTTATTATGCACTCTATGAATATGAATTGTTGCTTGCTTGAAAAGTAAGGGTTAGTGTGTAAGGGTTATCTACTGGGTAATTACTCGTTCATGGTGCTAGTGTGGCCCTGGCGTGAAGAAGGAGGTGGACAATACTATGGGACTCAAGAGCCTGTAGCCAATCATGAGACTTATGGAGAGTGGGACCTCAACCTGCACTACTACAAAAATGGTTAAAGAAGACACACCAAAAATTGAAACACATCGAAAATATGAGGGTATAGTTTTGATGTCAGTCTATCCTAAAAACTGTCATCTTTGCGATTAAGATGACAGTTTAGAATAAAAGTGAAATTATTATCTATTTCTTTAATGATAGTTTTTTGCTTAAAAGTGACATTAAAAGTCTAAAGTTATGTAACTGACATTGAAAGTCTGAATTTTTTATGACATTTTATAAGCGTCATTGAAACATATAAGATTTATACTTTCAATGTCTAAGATGACAGTTTAATCCAAAAATGACATTAAAAGTGCTCAGCTTAAAAAATTTCGAAAAGATTGTATAAATATTTTTGTTGCTCTTTTGTTAACAAAAAGTGTGCTAGATCAGTTGGTATCACGCCCGCGCGAGGAACTCAAGGTCTTGAGTTCGAGTCCTGGGGCAAGCAAATATTGCTCGCCAAACAAGTGCTACGTAGGCTCCACACAAACGCCACGGGGGCGCCACTTGAGCTCCACTGGGCGGCCATGCGAGAACCATGTGTTCGAACTAGAATTTTCTTCTCTTTTTTTTTTGGGAATGGAGGATAGATAAGATAATCTTTTATTGCAAAGATGACAAGTTTACACTGTCATCTTATATGTTTCAATGATATTTTTTTACTGTCATAACAAATCTAGACTTTTAATGTCACCTCCAAATATGACATTTTTAAAAGTGTCATCTTTTGTGTTTAATGACACTTTTTGACTGTCATAGTTTAAGGTTTTTGTAGTAGTGCTACTTTTGTTTTGGATAAGTGTAGCCTACGTGGCAAATTATGTATTCCAATTTCTCTTGTAATCAGACCATGATGTTAGTATTAATTAAATTCACTGCTTATTTATGTTAAATCATTCAATCAAATAAATATTTTTCAACGAAACAATTTAGTTAACGTCTCCAAAATCGGGGCGTTACACTCTGCTACTACCCTAATGACCCAAACCCTATAAAAGGGTGTTGTTCACCCTAGCTGCCTCATTGTGTGATATCCTAGACCAAGTAAAATTTTAAGAATTTTTCACAAGAAAGAGAAGCTAATAACAAAAAGTGGAAATAGAGAGTATTAACAGATGTACCATCACAAGTTACGTAGAAGGCCAATGACGTAAAAATAAAGAAAATTTGATGACTGTGAAATTCTCGTGACATACTGTAGATCTAAAAAGACAACTCAAAAGTCTAACATAACACTCTATGAGCATCTCTAATGGTTTTGAAGTTTTTTTCTTAAAAACAAAGTTATTGTTTTGCCCGTTGTAGTAGTAGTTTGTCGGATATTGCGAAAGCCTTTTCTTTTATTTTCTTTTTTGTTATAATCACTTGAATAATATCATAGGAATTTGAAATATAAAAATAGCAATATGAAACAGATGCAGTAATAAATGAATTTACCAAATTTTTAATAAAATTTGGAAGTGTCTCTTTTTTTTTGGGTAATTATTTGGAAGTGTCTCTTCCTCACCTCTAAGGTCATTCACCAATGAAAACAATTGATGTTAAAGTCACTCTGTCATTTTCCCTATTTTATATCAAACCATTTTATTACGTTTGGTAGTTGTGTTCTTTGTTAAGTCGCTCTTTGTTATTTGGGAAAGGCTAGTATACCATACACAACTGCAAAATGTTAAGAGTTTTTATTATAAATGTTACAACACGCATGTGCACCAATATGTTATAATTTTTAATAAAAATGTTGCGAATTTTACTGTTGAAAAGTTACGAGAAGCAAATGTTTTGATTCCTAGTGAAAATGTTATGAATCATAATGTTAAAAAGTTATGAATTTTTGGTATAAAGGTTGATAGACGCATCAGAATATTATGAATCTTTATAGGGTGGCACAATTTGAATCACATATTAAATTGCATATGCTACAGTGTATTAGACTTTCCCTTGTTACTTTCCTTATTTTATATCAAACCATTTTACTACGTTTGGTATTTGGATTCTTACTTATCCAGTAAAATTTGGAAGTGTCTCTTCCTCATCTCAAAGGTCAATTTCCACAAATTCAAAATTAAAGTTCCATTTCAAAAAATATATATAATATCTAGTGTCTTGTTTGTTAATTATTTTTCTCAGATACTTTAAAAGTGTACATTTACCGATTTAACTCGAAATTTAACTATTCTGGTGGTTCTGTTGAGATTATAAAAACTGCTAACCCAACAAACAAATAAAACGCAAAACTAATCAAGAACAGAAAATAAGAAAGCAAGTGCCACATTAATCGTGTAGTTGTGTACATCTATTGCTCACATTAACTTTCAATATGTGTGTATCGAATGATGAAATATTAAATGTTACACCGTAATATCCGTGTCGAATCCTAAACAATCGGAGAAGCGCAATATAAATTGAACTAGGCTTCACAAGTCCAACAATCCATTAACAAAATAGTACGTATTTGTTTTCTTTTCCTTTGAAGTGACATGCCTTCCACCCGATGACCCAAACCCACTAAATAAATCCTTGAAGATTAATATAATTACTAATTCAGGTTTAATTAAATTAAGACGGCCCAGATTCTGCAACTTGATTGAAACGGAAATGACGTACATAGTTTTCATGATTTAAAATCTTTTAAATACTCACAAGAAGAACCCAACATCTAATTATGCACCATGGGCTATCTACGTACTTATTACATTGCCATGACCAAAACACTCATGTATTTCCTATCTCCTACCTCTTTCATCCTCCTTCTTCTTTTTTCCCTCATCTCCATCTGGTTTTCCATCAAAATATCAAAGAAACCATCAAACCTCCCTCCAGGCCCACCGCAGCTTCCGATCATAGGCAACTTGCACCAACTTGGCAATCTCCCACACCGGTCTTTGCACGAGCTATCAAAGAGATACGGCCCAGTTATGCACTTGAGACTCGGCCGAGTTCCAACCCTCGTCGTTTCCTCCCCGGAAATGGCCAAACAAGTCCTAAAGACACATGACCTTGTTTGTTGCAGCAGGCCTCTCTCCCGTGGCCCAAAAAGACTATCTTACAACTTATTGGACATCGCTTTCGGGCCTTACAGCGATTATTGGAGGGAAATCCGTAAACTTTGTGTTATTGAACTTTTCACCGTTAAAAGGGTACAATCCTTTGGGCACGTAAGGGAAGAACAAGTTGGTGAATTGATGAAGTCTCTCTCTAAATCGTCACGAGAGCCGGTCGAGCTTAGTGAGAGGATATTTTCTCTCGTTAACAATGTCCTTTGTAAGATTGCATTTGGGAAGAGTTACGAGGGGAGACAATTGGAGAGTGGTAACCTTCAGGCGACTATTGATGAGGCCTTTGCTATGTTGAGTAGCTTTTGGGGATCAGATTTTTTCCCTAATGTTGGGTGGATTCTTGATGTTTTAAGTGGGCTCCATTTTAGGCTTGAAAAGTTGTTCCATGAGTTTGATGGGTTTTATGAAAGGCTAATTGAAGAGCATGTTGATCCTACTAGGAAAAAGCCTGAGCATGAAGATATCATTGATATCTTGCTGGGATTAGCAAAAGATGAAACAGCTTCATTTCGTCTAACCAGAGATCATATAAAGGGCATTCTCATGGTATGTCTTTTTCTTTTTATATTCTTCTCTAATAATGCAACTGCCTCGCATTTAAACCATCTTGATGTCGCATGTGTATCAGCCAATTCCTATTACGCATCGATCCATTTCTAATTTACAAATCGATTCACGGCCGTTACTGCCGATACTCAACTCATACGGGTAATTTTGGCGCCCATAATTTTTTTTTCGCATATCGTTCAGTACTCCCGATACCGTTACCGTTACCGTTACATGTGCCCATATATACCGTTATTGAACCTTAACCTTTGTGCACAAATCTTGTACTAGGGGTCTCACATAGCTACCATTATTAATGCTAGGGTTATAAGGTACATTTAGTAATCATATCTGGTACCATTAGATTTATGCCTGTATCTATTAATCACATCATATGATGGAACTCATTGGATATATTTCTTTCAAAAGAATGACATAGCCTTTTGGAAGATTTGGCCAATAAATCCAAAAGTGCCACTACTAGCATATTGTTCTTTTGAAGTTTGGATATGAAACTGTTGTTCGGAATTAAATCGAAATCATTTCAATTTCACAACCTTCCTTCGGCTTAGACATTCTGTTGGGCTTAATACTAGCACCAAGATTTAGATTACTTCAATTTCATAATCTATATTTTGTATTTCAGAACATATTCCTCGGTGGGATAGACACCAGTTCACTCACAATAGTATGGGCCATGACAGAACTAGCCAGGAACCCAAGAGTGATGCAAAAGGTTCAAAAAGAAATCAGAAATCACATTGGAAAAAACCCCAAAGTAGACGAAACCAAGGTCGAAAATCTCAAATATTTAAAATTGGTAGTCAAAGAGACCTTTCGTCTTCACCCACCAGCAACACTCCTAATCCCTCGTGAATCAATTAAGCATTGCCAAATCGGTGGTTATGACATTTACCCAAAGACAAGAATCCTAGTTAATGCATGGGCGATTGGAAGGGACCCGAAAACTTGGGGAAACCCAGATGAGTTTCACCCAGAGAGATTTGAAGGTAGTGAAATTGATTTCAGGGGCCAGAATTTTGAGTTGTTGCCATTCGGGGCAGGAAGAAGGATTTGCCCCGGATTGACTATGGGCTCGACGGCGGTGGAATTTACATTGGCAAATCTGTTGCACTGTTTTGACTGGGAACTGCCTAAGGGGATGAAGAGGGAAGATATTAGCTTGGAAGAAGAGGGTGGTTTGACTGTGCACAAGAAGTTACCTCTTTACCTTGTCCCTGTTGAATATAAATGGCAGGACTACAAAAGCTAAGGTTGTTGCAGGCTAGTTGGGCTCTACAGCGTTCCACGCTTCTAGTACTAAATAAACTGCCACAATAAGTCATGAAATTTGATATTGTTCAATATATTCCAAAATTTCTCTATCAATGTTTTGATTTAGTATACAATAATTTGTGCCAACGTGGGTTGTTCTTCATCGAATGGACCAATCAAGACAAACCTGTTGTTCTCAGGCTCTATTTGCTTGTTTTTTTTCTTTTTGTTCTTGTTTCTTTTTATTTCCTTGTGTCGTATGCCTAGCAAAAAGAAGAAGAATATGTATTAATTTGTGTTTGTGTTCATAATTATAAATTCAAATATAAAGTACTACTTCTTATTCTCTTCAATTAAGTTATGAGATGAGAGCATTTCCAAAGAATTTAGCAAAATTTTCAAAAAACACTTCACTTGTGGGGCAATCTATAAACCATTTCGAGAAATATATATCTATCAATATATATCTATCGGTGTCAAGTTGTTTTTCATACGACTCTATGTTTATCACTTTTGATGATAAATCAAAACTATTAATCCCAATCATTCTGACTGAGCTATATAAGAGACTGATTTGTCAAATTTTAGCTCAATGTTACTATTGAAACCGAACAACCAAAGACACAACAAAAGGGAATTAAATAGATTACCAAACCTGCCAAGAGACATTTGGCCCAACAGTATCAAGAGTGCATTTAGGTGCCAAAAGAAAAGAGGTCTAGAGTTCAACTCCTCCTCAAACTGACTTTTGCCGATAAATAAAAAATTAAAAAAAAAAACGGATTACCAGACCATCTCCAATGGTTTTTTCAAAGTTAAAATCATGTTTTAACTTGGTACAATATCAAAAAACAGAGGTTTTTTGAAAATATTTCCAAACAGTTAAAAGAGTGATTGTGTAAAGCATCTTGAGACATACTTTGATGGTGTGGGATATTTGGCTCGATTTGGAATACTCCGTGCTGATGTCCGGTGACGGTCGACCGGACGCTGGACGACGAACTTAATTTAAGGAGCTTATGTTTTTTTCCATTTGGATGATATTGACAATTCAGACTTGTAGTTGTTCACCATAAACTACATGATTAATTCATTTATTGTTATTCTTATATTACACCAGCCTCATTATGTGATATCCTAGACCAAGTAAAATCGAAAGAATTTTTCATAAGAAAAATTTGCTAATAACTAAAATGTGGACAACTGGACATAGAGAGTACTAACAGGTGTACGATTACAAGTTATGTAAAAGGCCAATGATGTAAAAATAAAGGAAATGAATTTGATGACTGAAATTCTCGTGACATAGTGTAGATGAGACTATGAGGCTTTGCTTGGGATGTCTAAAAAGACAATCCAAAAGCCTAAAGTAAAACGCTAAGAACATCGATCTTTAATGATTTTAAAGTTTTTTTTTTTTTCAAAACAAGGTTATTTGTTTCGCGTGTTGTAGTAGTTTTTTTTTTGAACGGCAAAAAAGAATTTTATTAATCTTCAAAAACGCCTTACAAATATTAAAGGGAACCAAGGCAAGAGGCATCACAATATGGAGTGACATCTCAACAAAGTTGGCACACTTCACGGCGACAATCATATCCCGCCAAGGAACCGAAGGGAAAAAAACACTAATCACTTGAATAATGTCATAGGAATTTGAACTATAAACATAGCAACATGAAACTGATGTGGTATTAAATGAATTTGCTATTTTTTTTTATGACAAATGGCAAAGTTATTTTAACTGAAATTTCAAAATATTGGAGATCTTATTTCTAAAGCCTCTTGTCAAATATATAATACTTCGGATGAAAAACAACTCATCGCTCCTCACACTAATCATGTGTTAGAAATCTAGTTTGAACTAGCTATACGGGAATTTTTCAATTCTGTGCTCTTACAAGTTTACCTGTCTTGGCCATCTTTGGAGGCGCTTTGTAATGACTCGGAAATTCATATTTATTTTTCGTAAATAACAATGGGGTAATGTGGGAAATTGTATGAAATGGCAAAATTGACTAAGTGTTGATGAGATATAAGTTGATTGGGACAAGTCATATTTGGACTTGAGGTGTAATTATAGAGATATGTGTGTGTTGTGTGGTGTATGAGAAGAGAGAGAGAGACCACTCTTCCCCCTATATTGGCCGGCCCCTCTTTCCATATTCCTCTCTCCTCCATAACTCCTCCAACTTCAATCCACACCAACCCAAGTCAATCCCTCACTTCCAATCTTAACTCTTTCACAAAAGCTTCCTAAAATCTTGAGATCTACGCGTTGGCGCTTTCGTTTCATCCCGGTGTTTGAAGAATCTTGCTTGGAGTTTAGAGCTAAACCTAGGGTTTCATATTTGGAGGTGATTTCTAGTCAAAATTCCAAAAGGTAAGGGAATCTCTATCAATTCTCAATGCAATATGTTGATTGTTTGTGGGTATATCCCTTTTGTGTTCAAATCATCCTATTCTTGCAAAATTTGATTGTGAGGCATTGTTCTAATAAGTTTGTGTTGAATTCTACCCACCTCATTGCTCCCTTACATAAATTCAAAGCCCTTTAGTTGCTAATTGAACCATACTATGCTCCTTTACAATTGATTGTTTGAAGCTTTGAAGGAACCCTTTAAATTTGTGTTTTAATCTTTTTGGAGATGGGAAAATGCCATATGAACCTAACCTATGAATCCTAGATTGTATTCACTTATTGTTGTTGTTGTTGGATTCCAAGTAGATGACCTAATTTACCCTCCAAAGCTCTCACAAAACCCTTGGACCAAAACCCATCAAAATCCCCCTGAGTTGTGCTCAAAATCACTCGAAACCTAGTTGGACCGATCCAATTCTGCTAATGGATCGATCCACTTTGCATTTTTTGGAACAGACAATTTTGGATCGATCCACTTCTGCCTATGGATCGATCTAACTCCTCTCTTGGCCAATTTCGGCCTACTTTGACCCTTTTCGGCCTTCGATCGGGCAATGTACGTGCTATACTTGTTCCTATTGACTTGAAATACTTTGAGACACCTACCGTGAACATCATGAGATATATTTGTTGAGTCCTTAGTTTTCCATGGGGTTCAAGTGACGTGTTTGGCACTTAATGATGCGAGTTGACGATAATCGATTGAACTAGGGTCTTTGAGTGTTGAATTGAGTTAAGCTATTGCATGGACACTTAAATGGATCGATTGAGCATGAAATGATATTAATGATTGAAAAGATTGACACGGGGCCCGAAAGGGTATGTCCGGAGTGACACAGGGCTTTATGGTATGCCCGGGATGTATTGAATGGAATAATTGAATAAGACGCATGATGAGGGTGTATAGAGAGCATGGGTGGTACACTTGGTATGTATTGAACACAACGGAGTGATAGTTGATCTAATGTGACGAATCTTGAACTACTCTCTTATATTCGAATTTCCGTGACTTCTTTGATTACTCTTGTTGATTTCCTTTCTTCGATGTACCTCATGAGCATCTCATTTACATTTAAAATAGATAGATGTTTTCCTACTGGGCTAGTGAGCTCACCCTTATAATTTTCAGGTACTCAACAAGGCAGAACATGATTTGGCGTGTGGATGTGTATGCATGACTTCATTCTTTTGAAAGCTAATTGAGCGAGTTACATGATCATCTTGGACTAGAATTATTTTTTAAAAGATGAACGTTTAACTTGTAATTCATGTATTTTTTACTAGAAATTCGTAAAGGGAATTCGATTTATGTATTTGATTCGGGTACTTTGACTATTGCTGACTTGAACATGTACTTTGACTTTGACCGTGGAAGGTGTAGACCTCCACATGGATTATGTATTTATTTATGTTTATGAAATTTGGGGCGTTACACGCTTTAACATGCATTATCACACGGATTGTTAAGTAACTTCAACACAAATGCAATTAAGATCCTTAATTAAACGCTCCTATAGAAGAATCTCATATATATATAGAGTTCCGATCTAATGAGGGATCCCTCAACGAGCTTAAGTTGCGGACCTCCACTTTTCGAACCAAATTTCGACAATCCGAACCGTTAGATGTGTTTAAAAGGTGTTTTCAAGGGTCCCCACGAGAATTTGGCAAAATAAAATACCCGGAAGGGCTTGATCGGAGCAGTTTTTCATAAAAACGCTATAAATACAGTTTTATATATATATATATTGCATATGTTTAGATCCATATTGAAAAATATAAGTAATAAAAAATGGCACAGATTTCAAAATTGCACCAACAAAGGCGGACAAAGGTAGTACTTTGTATTGAAAAACAATTCATCACTCCTCATACTAATCATGTATCAAAAACCAAATTTGAACTTGCACCACGATAAATTTCAGTCATCTGCTCTCGCCAAAATTGAGCTATCGTGGACATCTTTGGATAGGCATTAACATGCATTATGACACGTAGTTCTAAGTAACTTCCAAACAAATATGGTTAATATTCTTAATTAAACGCACCTACACGAGAATCTCATTAACAGCGTAGTGATTATGTAATATATGTCCCTTTAATGATGATTTTGGAAGGATTCCACCTATTTCTGATATCCCACACCATGACAAAAGTAATGTTTTTTGGACAAAACGAACAAGTTAATCAAAAATTTGGCTATGTGGTTAAGATCCTTAATTAAAAGCTCCTTCAAAAATCTCATTAACAATTGGCAAATGTATAGTATTCCTTTCATCCTCCTTTGATGGTCCATTTTTGAAATCTGTGCCATTTTGTATTGCTTATATTTTTCAATATCGATTTCAAAACATATGCAATATTGAACTTGTTTGATAGATCTCAATTAGTTTTACTATACAATGTTCACGACATCATGAAAATTATTATAAATTAAAAGATATAAGCGATAAAAAAAATGGCACATATTTCAAAAATGGACCAACAAAGGTGGACGGAGGGTGTACTTCGTATTGAAAAATGATTCATCGCTCCTCATACTAATCATGTGTCAAGAACCAAATTTGAACTGGTGACACGATAATTTTCAGTCATCTGCTCTCGCTGGCATTGAGCTATCATGGCGATCTTTGGAGAGGCATTAACATGCATTATGACACGTAGTTCTAAGTAACTTCTGGACAAATACGATTAAGATTCTTACTTAAACGCACCTACACGAGAATCTCATTAACAGCGTAGTGGTTATGTAATATATATGTCCCTTTAATAATGGTTTTGGACGGACTCCACCTCTTCCTTAAATCCTGCACCACCACAAAATTTATGTACCCTTATTTTGTACGGGACGAACAAGTTAATCAAAAGTTGGCAAAATGTGAAGATTGTTAACATGTGTTCTTTATCTAAGATGCTCATAAGACAAAATTTAAAATGTGACAGCTATTGGGTATTCCCTCCGTCCCTTTTATAGTGTGTATATTTCGATTTTGGGTTGTCCCTTAATAAGTGTGTGTTTTGAAAAGTTAGTGGGTACATTTCCTATTTTGCCCTTAAAAGTAGATTCTTTTTTAAAAAGTTAGTGGGTATTATTATATTGATAAGGGTAAGTAATGGAAAGTAGATGTAACAGTTGTAAAAGTTGATGTGAGAGAAAAATAATTGGAATTCTCAGATAACACACTTAAAAAGGGACGGATGGAGTATTAATTTTCTGCAACATTTCCAAATCGAATACCATCAAAATAGATGAACTCATAGACGTTAGACTCTTGTCTTCTATCTAAGAGCCAAAATGTGGATGTGTCGTAATTTTCTTATTCTTGCACAAAAGTAATCGCTCTTCTCTTTCTCACTTCTAGCCCTCAAATTAAGTTAAAATGTAGAAGTGTAGTTAAGGGCATTTTTTTTTATACCTCAAACTAACTGACGTGTACCTCGATTAAATCTTGGAGTTCAATCCCTCCGCCCACCTGCGGGGAGCCCAACTAGAGTCGAAACACAATTTTGTATGAACTCACCCCAAAAAATTTGGTAGGAACTAAGATGATTCGAACAAATTGCTAAATCTCTGTTCTTGACCATCAGGCCAACTCATTAGGGTGACTGAGGCATTGTTGTCTTCATCATGTAGAATACTCAAAATCATAACCGTATTGCCTAAGCTTACCAAATTCCATAATGCTTTTAATTTCATAGAATGTTTCTCGACTCATTTTTCTTTTGAATACCAACCAGCTAACCAGGTGAGATAAGCATTGGGATCTAATTAATAAGGGAATGGCTATAATACATATGCATTAAAGGTGTGTATCCTATACACTTATTGTATAGTTCATATTGTATAGTTCCTTTTCGCCGTTCAAAAAAAAAAATACTTCATATTGTGTTACTTCACTGGCAATCATAATATAACATTTGTTAGTGTTTCGAAACTTTTCAGTCAATTATGAGAATTTGAAACTCTCAATGGAAGTATTATGTTGTTCTTTTCATCGATATGCACTGAATTTAATTAATTCAAGGCGAATGGCAATATGATTTGTAATTTCTATGATTCATAGTATTTTGGTGTGTCTTGTAACTTTTATAAAAAAAAAATCGTAACTTTTATAAATAAAAAAAATCGTAACTTTTATAAATAAAAAAAAATCGTAACTTTTATAAATAAATAAAAAATTGTAACTTTTATAGGGGTGAATATGATACACACCCAAACAAGGGGTGTGTATTGTAGCCTTTCCCAAGTAATAAAGATGATAAATTTTGTTTTTATTTGGTTCTTCAACTAGGATTTCTCTTTTGGTTTATAAACATTGATTATGCAATTGCATCGGATATGAGGAGGATTCATTTAGCTGTAAAAAAGAAAATAATTACCAAAGTTAAGATTCAAATGCATTTTGGTCAAACATAACGAAAGCATTCATGATGAATTGACTTGGATAAGTGCTATAGGCGGCTCTACATTGAGATTAGAACATCCTAAGCTATTTTTTTCATCCGTGATATTTCATATATTTCAAGGTTAGTTTATTATTTGAACACTCAATTTAATCAGCTTTGAACACTAAACTTATTTAAATTACACCTGATAGTCTACTACTCAATCCAAAGCCATTTTTTGTTGAAAGAAAAGACGAATTTTCAATTCAGAGAATCAATTGAAGATGAAATTTTAAATGTTCTGTCTAAAAGGCAAAAATAAATATGTAAATTTGAAAAGCTTTGTGTCAAATGCAATATATATATACCAATTTATTAAGTTATTTATTTGGTTTATTATTAAAATTGATAACATTTAAGTTACTCCATAATAACTACCCTAAAAAAAATTCCCTGCAGCCGCTACTGGGGTGGATTCGTTTGGTGGTAAACAAAAATGCTAGAGGTACAACAGGAGTGTACAACAAAATTGGATAACATATCTCTCGTCGTCCAAAAGTGTTTTTTGATTGTTCGAATTTGAAATACTCTTTGACCCGTAAGAATACTATCTTACCGGTCAAATAGTATTTCAAATCCGGACCATTAATTGCTGAAACGAACTATTGAAATTTGTGTTGTCCACTTTTGTTGTACCTGTAACATCCTTGGGTGGTAAGTACTACTTCCTAAATAAGGTAGGACACACCTGTCAACTCTATTAGTACAGTAGTATTATCCAACTAACTTCACAATAAAAATAAGTTATTAGCTTTAAAACTAGCGTTAAACAAGTTTCAGTGGGAACTTAATTGTGAAGATATCATACATATTTATTAGGGTGATACCGTATGCAACCCTTAAGTCCTTTTAAAGTATTTTGTATAATGTTCATAATGTTTTGCTTGAAATTGATAATATTCATATAAATATCATAACATTGATCAGAAATCATTACATTTTTTTAGAAATTTGTGGCATGAAAAAGAAATGATAACATACAAACTAATTGATGCTACTAATTTCTATTCTAGAGTTATGAATTCAAGACTAATGTTGTGAATTTTCTACGCAAAATGTTGTGAATTCAAAGTGACTCAAGTGGTACATGTCGTACGCACATAAATAGAAGTGTGTATTGTAGTATTTTATTTTATTTTTTGCCAATTGGTTATAATTTCTTTAGCGTTAATGGTAGGAGTAGTGTATTCCAAAACAAATATAAATAAGACTCTTCACTAGTTATAGTTAATTAATTTTGATTCTAACAATTTCATTGTAACGGAACAGAATCCTTCTTCGGACATAAACTAAGAAGGGAATGGCTACAATACGCACACATTAAAGGTATGTACCATATGCACCTATGTATGGTCCATATTGTGTCACCTCATTGGCAATCGTAACACATTAAAGGTATGTAACATTTTCTAGGGTAAATTTCACTTACCTCCCTGAGGTTTCTGAGACCTCCACTATACTTTCTGAAATTCCATTGCTCTCCTTTATTTTTCAAACTAATTGTCACTTACCTCCCCTGTTGTTAATTTAAGGCTAAGGGTGTTAACTTTATGCGTGAAGTGAACGTAGTACCCGTAGTATATATTCTCCACCTTAAAAAAAAATTTAAAATAAAGTTAAAAAAGCTTTTGAAAAATATTAAACCGTTTTTCATTTTTAAAAAACAACTTATAAACAAAAAGTATTGAAGTGAATTTTTTTCAAAAAAACTATTTTCTGAAAAAAAAAAATTGTTGAAAATATTTTGGAGGGAAAAATACTAATTTTGAAAAAAAAATTTAAAACATTTTTTCGAAATATGAAAGTTTTGAAAACATTTTTTGGATAAAAAATATTTTTGGTAAACCGTTAAAATAATGAAGTTTTGAAAAAAGTTTTTTTTTCAAAAATATGAAAATAAATTTTGAAAAAAACTGTTTAAAAAATTATTTTCAAAACTAGTTTTTTTTCCCCTACAAAAGCTATTTGCATCAAAAAAAAATTCAAAAAGAAGTTTTTTTTAAAAAAATTCTCTTTGATACTTTTTGTTTAAAAACTATTTTTTAAATGAAAACGATTTAATTTTTTGAAATTATTTTTAAACTCTATTTTAAAAAATAGTTTTTTTAAGGTGGAGAATATATACTAAGAATACGACGGTCATTTCATGCAAAAAGTTAACACCGTTAGCCTTAAAGTTACAGCAAGGAAGGTAAGTGATAGTTAGTTTGAAAAGTAAGGAATGACAGTGGAATTTCAGAAAGTATATGGGATGTCTCTGTATTTGTAAGAAACCTCAGGGGGGTAAGTGAAATTTACCCATTTTCTATATATGAACATTTGGTGCGTCTCGTAACTTTAATACAAAAAATTCATAACTTTTATTAATAAGAGGTATTTAATTCGTAACTTTTATAGGGATGCATATGATACACACCCAAATAGAAAACGTGTATTGTAGCCTTTCTCAATTCTAAGAAAGGAGAAACTCTGGAAATAATTAGGTGTTTTCAGATTATCGTGTATCATTATTTCTTTTCCCAAAAGTCTGTAAGAGCACCTATAATTTACAACTTACCCTGAAATTTTTAATTATCAATGGACAAATAATTTGACTTACTCAGTTACACCATAATAACCGATCAAAAAATAAAATTTGAACGTAGTTGTAATAATCACCCGCAAAACTACGTCCTTCACTCCTTTGTCGATATTCCATACAATTTATGTGAAATCCAATTTTAGTAATATAACTCACCCTAACGAAAGCATAATCTAGTCTACTTTAAGGGTTGAAGGGAAGGGAAGGAAAGGAAAGACCGTATGAGTCGAAATCACAACCTTCCAAAATAAAATATTGTTACTGTGACCTTGATGAAAACTCAAATATTTTTAAATGAATCGACCGAGGATAAGGTTCTTAATCGACCATCGTCATTCGACGTATAAATTCTACTAGGTTTCATAACTAAGCTAAAGCATGTGCTTGGGAAAAAATAACCGACATGGAAATAATAACACATCATGAGGTGGAAGTGTACCGCATATATTGTTAGAATTGATGCCTGGTGTTCCGGTACAAATTCGAGCCTCTCACCCTGAACACTTTAGAAGGAAGGTCAAGAAGTACGTCTTGTTTATAAGAGAGCGATAATTCTTTCAGAGTCTCATTCCTCATGTGAAACGCATTGATCAAATTGACGCATACAAGCCACACCGGGTGCCAATATGGCGAGGCCACAGGGGCCTCTTCCCAAGATTGGAAAGGTTCACACTAGACAATGGTTAAATTTAGGTTTGAGTGGTATTTATTTAGTAATAGAATATACTCCCTCCGTCCCAATTTGATAGTCCACTACGAACAATTTGATAGTTCACTACGAAATTACGTGCAATTTCAAACTAAAAAATAATGTACTCCCTCCGTCCCAATTTGTTTGTCAATTATTCCATTTTCTGTTATGCCTTTAATTGCTTATATCTTTCAATCTATAATGTTTTTCACGGTTTTAAAAACTTTGAAAAATAGAATTAATCGTGAACTATCAAACAAGATCCATATTGCATATATTTGAAGATCAATATTTAAAGATATAAGCGATCGAAAACTGACACGATTATCAAAAATTGACAAACAAAATGGGACGGAGGGAGTATTTATCAAAATAATTTTTAAATTTTTTTCACACCGTATTAAAGTTCTCAATGAGATCTATCAAACAAGATCCATAATGCATATTTTTTGAGGTTCTCATTAAAAAATATAAGCCGTTGAAAATGGCACGCAGTCTCAAAATGGACTATCATTTTGGGATGGAGGGAGTATATATTTGCTTCCCACAAAATAATCTGTAATTGAGTTTTGACTCGTATCATTTGTCTTTTTACATTCGTTGAGTTTGACAAACTGGTCTGAATATCTGGTTACAATAAATGTACATGGATGATAAGGCCACACTTTGTTGATACAGACATGGTTTGTCCCATCAAGTGCTCCGTCGCAGCAACAACTAGGGTTTCGCGGGGAGGGGGCCGGCCCTCCTCCTCTTTTTCTCCTCTTCTTCCCTCTCACCACCTAAGATTCCCTTCCCGATCGGTGTGTCCATTCCCGTCTCTCACCCATGTCTCGATGCAGTGGAGTAGGTGTATGGTGGCTATCAGTGTGGCCGGTATTTCTTTCTTCGTCTCCTCTTCTCTTTCTTTTTATGCAATTGCGATGACATTGTGGCAGCTTTGGGTTCTCGACGGTTAGGGTTTTGTGGCAGTTTGTGGGGTCTAAATGTTAGGAAATATTGTCTCACATTGCTTAGGAGAGGAATGGATGATCACTTAATATATCCTGGGACCTCTCCACTCATTGCCAATTGGTTTTGAGTTGGATGTTTCCACATGGTATCAGAGCAAGGCCCATTGCACTCCACATTAAAAATAAAAAATAAAAATTCACAATCCACAACCCACGACAGACCAGCAAAAAGGCTGCACGATGATAGGACCCAAAAAGTTGCCACAAGTGACAGACCTCAAATGCGGCTGCACGTGAGGGGGATGTTAAGAAATATTGTCCCACATTGCTTAGGAGAGGAATAGATGATCATTTAATATATGTGGGGACCTCTCCACTCATTGTCAATTCTCAGATTCGTTCATGGTACAATTCTCAAATTCGTTCATAGTATCAAAGCAGGGCTCATTCCACTCCACATTAAAAGAAAAAAAAATTCACAATCCACACCCCACGACAGACCAGCAAAAAGGTTGTACGATGATAGGACCCAAAAAGTGGCCACACATGACAGACCTCAAATGCGGCTGCACGTGAGGGGGGATGTTAAGAAATATTGTTCAACATTGCTTAGGAGAGGAATGGATGATCACTTAATATATCTGGGACCTCTCCACTCATTGCCAATTGGTTTTGAGTTGGATGTTTCCACACTAAAGAGTTAGACCTCGACGGCTGAGGTGTCCAGTCGTTTGGGGTATGTGGCGGAGCGACGGGCTGCCAGAGTTTGCAGGTGTGGTGGTCTTATCCGGTTAGGTCGCATTTTTGGCAAAGGTGATCTTGTTGATCACAGCCGGTGTGGTATGATTGAAACTCAACTTGAACTACGTTTGATGGCTACCGTTAGCAATCGTGCAAGGTCTGTATCGAAGGATCAAGACGGACTGCTTGAGGTGCAGTTTTCTTGTCGAAGCTAGTGACCGGTCCTGTTTCAGGGCGCTTTGATATGTGTCTATAGGTTCTAAAGACAGTGTTTTGGGTGTTGATGCCACCTACAGACATGGATCTCCACGCCCCTGTTTTTGATGATCTGAGTCTATTGGGTCAAAAGACTAGGTTTGGTGTTGGCCCAACTTGCTGATAGATGAGGTTCAGGGTGGTAAGGGTCTTGTAGATGGGTTTCAATTATACTTGGGTGTTTCTGTTTCTGCATTCAACCCTTATTGGATTCCCCTCCCCTTCTCCCAACTTTATGTACCATTTCTCAAGTTTCTTAATAAACCTTTTTTACCTTTTCAAAAACAAAGTGCTCCCATTTATGTAGTGATTAACAAAGCAGCTAATGGTTGTGCATTTTTAATCTTTCCCGTCTTGAAAACAAAGTAGTTAATGGTTGTGCATTTCTAATTTATCCCACCTTTGGGTGGAATATGTACAAAAGTGAATTTTGATCAGTAAAGAAAATTTGAATTCAAAACTCGACAAGGGTACATCGAAGGAATATGTACAAAAGTTTTCTGAGTACTAAGAGAGCCCAAACAACTTAGCAAAAAATGGAACTTTTGATTCACACAAACAACGGAGATTTTTAGATTCAGTTTTCTACCGAAACAAGTGATTATTTGCACATCCAAAATGAAGTCTTCGCCTCAAATAGACAAGATTTTTTTTTCCTTTGCCTGAAAACTTCAATTAATGTGTGATTAAATGCCCCAAAATGTGAATTGTGTTGAAAATAAAATGAAACATTTTGTTCAAACGAAATGACTTATAGTTAATTTGTTTGTTTGACAAGTAGCATCGATATGTTTTGGCATTGAATGCATGCAAAATGTGATTTGGCTATGCAAAACCTCTATAAAAGGCACAACATGCAATAGATTTAAGCACCACAGGTAACAGATTTATTACTCCAGACAACTTAAATCTTCACTAACTCAAAATGGCAAACTTTGCAATTCTACAAAATTTCTCGAGCTTTTGCTCCACTCTACTTCTTCTTTACATGGCGATGGCTTTCTTAAATCCCATACACACTACAAACCCTGCAGCCATTGCCTCCACAACACTCGAAATGCCATCTAGCAGTGGCATTTCACCAATTCTCTTGAGCTTTTGCCTGCTCCTTCTTGTGCCATTGTTTCTTTTCATATTTTGGAGGAGACAAGCCATGCCCATCTCGCTTCCGCCTGGCCCAATATCATGGCCCATCATCGGAAGTATCCCTCAATTTCTAATAAACAAGCACACATTCCGATGGATACACAAAATGATGGAGGAAATGAACGGCGAAATCATTTGCATCCGTCTAATGAATGTCCACTTTATCCTCGTTAGCTCCCCAGAAATAGCTGTCGAGTTCCTGAAAAGGCAGGACATTGTTTTCTCCTCTCGACTAGATGTCTTATCAGCTGACATCACAAGCAGAGGATATCTAACAACGGTCTTATCCCTATTGGGAGAACAATGGAAGAAAATGAGGAGAGTCCTCGCTTCTGATGTTCTCTCAACAGCAAGGCATCGGTGGTTCCAGGGCAAGCGAACCAAGGAAGCCGACCACCTTGTTAGGTTCGTGTACAATCAGTCCATGGACTCGACTACTGGAGGGGTGGTGGATGTCAGAGTCGCAACCCGACATTTCTGTGGGAATGTGATAAGAAAGATGGTTTTCGGAAAGAGATTTTTCGGGAATGGAAGGGCGGATGGAGAGCCAGGGGTAGAGGAAGAGGAGCACGTAGGTGCATTGTTTAAAATTCTTGCATACCTCTTCGCTTTCTCTGTGTCTGATTATCTTCCGATCTTGCGTGGCCGTCTTGATTTGGATGGTCATGAGAAGATCATCAGGACGGCCACTGCAACCGTGGCGAAGTATCAAGATCCGGAGATTGACGAGAGAATCAGACAATGGACGGAGGGAACCAAAACTCAGCAAGAGGACTTGTTTGACGTTCTCATTAAGCTGAAAGAGGAAGATGGTACCCCCTTGCTCTCACCAGATGAGATCAAAGCCCAAATTGTTGTAAGTTTAATTTCATCTCTCACTCTCACTCTCACTCTCTCCCTCACATTATCTGTTTCATTCACCACACACATCTTATATGAGAGAAGGAGGTAGGTATTTATAGACTTTCGCCACACATATTTTAGCATTGGTTAAGCTAGTCCATTGCACGTGGCATGCACGTGGCATCATGCATGTTTAAGAATTATCGCTCTCTAAATTATACTTCGTAACGTTTCATTGTTCACTCTTCGATTTTCACGTTAAACCAAAATACTTAAATTAAGTCACAAGAGAGTAATGTCATCGGATAAAATAGTTTTCCAACTCAGCGTGAGGTTTCAAGATATTATTGGTGCAATTGGAATATGTACATATTGTCTTCCAAGGATATTAAATACTTCTAAACATTAGAGCCTATAAAGTATAACGTGGTTTCCACCTACAGAGCCAAATAATTATGCACTAAATTTTCTAAATTTCGATGATGCGTCAAATTTTTACTTAGTTTGGTTCAGTCTTATAAAACCTTTTTCTTTTTTGTTTTTATTGGCAACAAGAATTTATTAAAACTCGATAAAAGTACATCGACAAAATAGTCTTTTAAAACCATTAGTATTTTTAAACATATGCAATCAATGAGTTTAGATGCATCCACTAGCACAAAATGTTTGTGGCTTACCAAATTGTACCACGTCAACATGATGGCGTAGTGTAACAGTTGCATCTAAAATTTAGAAAGATGGTCTTAAACTTGTCTACAATCGGTCAGAAAATGCATGCCCCCTATCTTGAAAGGTATCGTGAAATTCCAACAGAATCCAAAAAGATTCGCTGCAAAAACATGACAGAAAAATGAAATGCAACAGATTGAAAAATGGGTGTTTCAACTCAAATGAATGCTTATAATTGCATACCGTTCCCATAAGAATTAATTACTATCATGCAATATAGGTAGGAAATCTGAAATTTGAAACGTAACAAATTGTTATGGAGATTCTAGATGACAAGTTTCTATATAGTTTTCGAAAATTAAAATGTGGATCTGATTTAAAACCTTAATTGAATCTCTTACATATATTAAGCGACCTCTTATTCTAGACTCAAGAAATGTATGAGTACATGATATTCTAACACATGATCAATCTCATGCTCCTAGGAATTGATGTTAGCATCAGTGGACAACCCATCAAATGCAGTGGAGCGGGCACTTGCCGAGATGATAAATCAACCGGCAACACTTGAAAGAGCCACGGATGAACTGGACAGGGTGGTGGGGAAGGAAAGATTGGTCCAGGAATCCGATCTCTCAGAACTCAACTATGTCAAATCATGCGTCAGAGAATCGTTTCGCCTCCACCCCATTTCCCCTTTCAATGTGCCTCACGTCTCCACTGCCAACGCAACTGTCGTTGGCTACTTGATCCCTAAAGGTAGCCACGTTTTGCTAAGTCGCCCGAGAGTTTGGGATGAGCCACTCCAGTTCAGACCAGAGCGCCACCTCAAGAAGGACGGCTCCAATGTGATGCTAACAAACCCCGATTTGAAAATGTTGTCGTTTAGCACAGGGCAGCGTGGTTGTGCAGGGGTCACTCTAGGGTCCGCAATGACAACCATGCTAATGGCTAGGCTCTTACAAGGGTTTTCATGGGAATTGCCACCCACCGCGTCGAAGATTGAGTTGAAGGAGTCTGCAAAAGACCTATTTCTGGCAGAACCACTCCATTTGAAAGCACGCTCACGGTTGGCCGAAACTTTGTATCATCAACTATGATACTTTTGCGGGTTTAATGAGAATGGTTGTACATATATGGATAAGTAAATCTGTTGTTTGTGTTAAACTTACATCTCACAAACTTTCAATGTCGAGAATTAGTAGGGTTCTTTTTGGGCAAGTATTGCCAAAATGCAGACTGTGTTTGAAGTAAAATTGAAATATTCTGGGTGTTCGTGGGGATGGAGAAGTGTGTGTTATCGGGGAAGGACTTGTGGTCCTTGAATTGTCAGAGGCTCAGTTTGTGTGTAGAGAAGGGGGAGCTTGAATTGTGCTGGATTGTGTAAGTGGTGCTTGAAAGGCAGAAGCTAAGTAATGAAGGAGTTGCAGCTTGGAGGGTTGGGGAAGGATTTTTTGCTGGGGAATCAGGTGTTACAAAGGTGATTGCTACGTTTGTAGAAATGGTGGAGGCTTTGGCGGATCTTCAAGCGCTACAATAGGCAAATATGAGGAATATTAGATGGGTGCAGATTCTTTCGGATGCGACTTTGGTTATCTCTGGGTTAAGGAATTTGGATATGGCTAGTGTGGATTTATATAATGTATTCTTCTATGTAACTTCCAATATCTTGTTGTAACCAAGGTACCTAGGTAACTTGTGAGGGTTGCTCATAAGCTTGCTATGGAAACTTTTAAACGTTTGTGTATGCGTTAATTATTGTACAGTGCAAAATTTAGAATCCCTGTCCAAAAATTAAAAAGTCAAGATTTCCGCAGGCCTTTTGGACACGTATGAGATTCTTGATTTGACCTCACGACACAATTTACTTGTTGGACTAACGTCAGTGCAATGGGACCCACATATGGCCCCTCAAAGTCATTGCACTGATGTTAGTCCAAGAAGCAAATTGCAGTGGTCCGTCAAATCAAGAATCTCATAGGTGTGTCGAAAATGCCTTTGCAAATCTTAATTTTATAAATTATACTGCATTTTTACCTAATTCTCAGATGAGAAGGATATTGGGTCGGCCCAGTCCGAGGAGTGTTGATCAAAGGACACTGGAAGCCCATACTACCAAAAAACCCAACTTGTTCTTGTACCTAATTCTCACATTAATTGATGTGATTTTTTAGTTCTTTTATTTCATATCAAATTTTTTTAAAAAAAAATGCACCATCCTACTCGGGAGATTGCACTTAATAGCCTTACTCTCGGCTCAACTCTACCCATTAGCAATCTAATTTGTTACATTCATGAACAACAATTTCAAGTAAAATGGTACGATTCTGGTATAAACTCAATTTTCAAGAGAAAAAAAAAAAAGTTCTATGGTAACAATGCGAGTTGTTACAAGTTCTTTTTCAAACAAAGAAATCAATCTGGCATCATTTCACGCGTCGTTTACATTCTTAGTTGGAAGATTGTAATTAAAATGTATGTTTAGGCCCGGGTACTTCATTTTTTATTTGATATCTTCAACCAAAAAAAAAAAAAAGTTATTTTTAACGTAACAAAAAGTTGGAGTTGGAGAAGCTTAAAATGTGGAGTATGAATCTGATTATCATTTCTTGTTTTTTGTATTGCTCTATTGTACTCTGAAATTATGAAATGGAAATCTAAGGACCATTTCTTGCCAGTTAACAATTGAAAACAACGCATGTTTTTTTCTTCTAGAATGCATTTGTCATATCATGTCCAAAAAAACATGAAATTCCGGTATTATTTATTCGTCGACTTTTGAGCAATCATGAACTAGTTATACAAGCTATACTGTACAACCTTTTTATCAATTTAGTTAACAGTTTCACCAATTTAAAAACTAGTTTTCTATCGTCATAACATCGGTTAATATGCTTTCGAAAAATTTAAGGAAAAATAACACACATTTTATATAGAACATCTTTTTGGCTGAAAAGGAAGAACATGATCCAAAAATATCATAAGAAAGGTTTTAGATATAAAATAAAAGATCTCATGATCTCTATGATGCAAACAAAATCGAAATGAAAACCATTGAACCAAAGATTCGAAGCAGTAATGTGTAAAAAAAAACACCTAACGAAGTTGTGTATCGGTTTCATTTTAATTCTTAAACCAAAAATTTGGCAACAATCTAGCGCCGTCACATTTGACTATTCGTCGCTTATATCCTTTTAACGGGATAATCGTTGCTTATATCCTTCTTTTTTCATATTAATAAATATAGATACGTATCTCTGTAAAATGGTCCGTATCTACCGCAAGATAAAATAGATTTTTAAAATGCACGTATATATACGAGATCAGTGAATATTTAGTTGCGAATAGACATTGTCTATTAATCACTTTGGCATTCAATTGGCATTAAGAAACCAAGCAAATTGACAATAAATGGATCCAAGATAAAGAGTTAAACCCTGATTTTGGGGGTGAGAGAGACTAGATCCTACAAAGACTACCCCCAATGGCGGTCCGTCTTCTTCTGTGGCCGTGGACTGTAGAGACAGCAAATTATAAAAGCAAGCTAGTTTTGACCGTATCATAAGAAGCCTACAAATATTTGGTACCGAAGTACAAAAGTAAAAATATACTTGTACTTGTCAAGTATACGGCATAAGGTAATATATAAATTTCCAATCGAATACAATAAATATTTCGACACAAGTTCCTAATAAAAAAAATGACATGAATCCAACGAGTCATAAAGAATTAGAAGGCCCACTCGGTGATCGCGATCGCCCAGGTGAGCGAGGACTCACTCACTCACCTACTCCTTATCTAATAGTAGTTTTTTTCTATCAACTTAATTTAAAAGGCGACCCGCCACACTGAGCCATTCACTTTCTCAGATTCTGGATCCCTCCCAAGGACTAGGTAAATCCAAGTAGCGAAATTTTTAGGTCATCTCAATGGGTTAAGAAACCAATTGTTTTGTTAAATAGTTCCGAACACGTTCAATTTGAAATACGTGTGACATGTGTCACATTTTGTACGTTTATAGTTCATCAAATTTATAGTTCTCAAATTTTCTTGTATTGGTATTTTGTTTATTATTTGTGATCAGCTCACGAAAGAATTTTATGAAATGCGAAAATTCTCACTAACGATATGATTTGTACGAAGGGACGATACTATCTAGCTCTTTTGTACACTGGAATCGCTTTGACAATCGGAACCGTTCAACTTTTATGACTTTATTGAGAACATCAAATTAATTAGCTAAAAATTCCGTTGATGTGATATTGTTGATATCCGGACCGAGAAAAAATGGAGAATATTCTACTAGTTTGGTATGGTTTAGAGTATCTCCAGCCCTGACTCAAATCATGAACCAAATTTGAAATCTGAGTAAAAGCCCTAAACCAAGCTCCAATTTTTACTCAAACTCATATTGAATTTGAGTTTTACTCAATTTTTTGGCCAAATCAAGGGAGAACCAAATCCATAACCAATTTGCAACGGCTATATTTTGGTTGTAGGCGGTAATGGTTGTTGGTGGAAAGAGTTCGTCGACGTCATCACCAACTTCGATGAGGGTAGCAGATCCAAATCAGATCCAAATCGTCATCTGTAGTTTTATGGTGGTTGACGGGACCTGGTTTGAGGGGGGAAGAGAGTCGCAGGGGGGAGGGAGACGAGAGTTTCAGACTTGATTCGACGCAGTTCTGACAACTATGAGTAGTGGAGGACGGCAGCTAGGGTTTGAAATCTGAGTAAAAGATTAGAGATGATCATATCAAATGAAGCTTTTACTTAATTTTTTTACTCAAATTTGAGTACAAAATTGAGTAAGGGTTAGAGATGCTCTTATAAAGGTATTTTGTCCTTATTCAAATTTTTTTCCACATTTATTAGGTTTCGCGTCAATTTTTTTGTGAATCATTGATTCGTCTCAACGAGAAAAATCTAATAACAAAATTTTTTTGAACCAAACTAAATTTTTGTAAATGCATACAAAAATAATCAAAAAAGTTTGTCTGTTTTGATGAATTTTTTTAAGATTTTGATCGTAGTGTTTTTTACTTTTTAGATTCCTCTCATCGAAACAAACCGATAAACCACAAAGAAATTGACACAAAACTATTACTAAATGCAAAAAAAAAAATTAAATAAGAGCAAGAAAATAATCTAACTCAATTATTTAGCCAAAACACTTCTAAATAAATTTATGTTTAGAAAACAGGTTACAATTCAATCCTGCACCATCTTTTTCTCAACATTAACAACGTGTTCCAAAAATATTTTAAATAAAATACGAGTTTAAAAAAAAACAGATAAAAAAAATACAGCGGGGATTCAGCAGAATCTCTGAATACTGATCCGATTCTGTAAATTTATACGCCGTACATCTGAAGTGGAAAGGATAGGAAGGAAGACGAACAGAGACTCTCTCTGTTCAGTTTTGCTGCGTCTGCTGCCGTATCCCAATAACCTATAAAGATCACGAAATCTCTGTGACGCGATTCGATAACGATTTCTTACTCTTTCCTCTCACATTAAAACAGAGTCAGAGATATACATGCATATCATAAATACTACTACTAAATGATAAACACGTACACATCCGCTCCCCTCTATATATATTGCTTCTCTCTCTGTGTTATTTTGTGTCTTGTTTTTGTTTTTACCAAAGTTCTGGGTTTGCTTGGGTTTGGAGAGAGAGAGAGAGAGAGGAATGGATTGTTCGTCTTGTTCATGGCCATCGTCAAGCAGGGGTGGAGTTGATAATGAGGATCAGAGGCTACTTGTTTTAGCTGTTGATGACAGTTTGGTGGACAGAAAACTCATTGAAAGGCTACTCACTAACTCTGAATGTAAAGGCAAGTAGTAATCTATTCCTTGTTTTTAATTGGAGAAAAAGAAAATATCGAAAAGAGGCATAAAAAAATAAAAATAAAAACTCTGTTTTCATGAAATGTTTTACTAATTTTTGGAGAATTACTTTGGTGTCTGATGAAAAGTGGTTGGTTAATTAATTTAATGCAGTGACAACCGCAGAGAATGGGCAAAGAGCCTTGGAATTATTGGGCCTAGGAGACGGCAACCATACCATCATTAACAGAGTAAGTACTGCACTTGTGTTTTGGATTAAGAATTTCTAGGGCCAGTGAGTGAATGAATCTGTACAAGGCTTTTACCACGTTTGATTGAACCCTTGGCTTCCAAAAGAGATTTGGAGTTCGAGTATATGGGGAGATGTCGAACGCCTACGATTGTTAATCCACTAACTCAACCCTTCATTGATTTTTTTATATAGTGTTGACATGGGATGAATGCATACAGTTAGTGGTACATGTTTGAACATGAGACTAAGCAAAAATTGATAACCGGATATCTGTGTCAGCTTATGCGCATCTCGACTAATTTCGTAGCTTTGAAGAAAACGACCAGACATAGGGCCCCAAAAAATTACTAGCAAGGGGAATCGAACCTTCCTACTAAAATTTGTAATTCTTTCTGAAAAATGATAGCCTCCTTGTAGAAATCTTGCTTTATTAGATTTGAAACGTTAATTGTTGCTTGAAACTGGAGTATATATGTTTTGTAGTTTCTAAAATTAATTATTTACTTTTGCAGGAGTCGAGAGTAAATTTGATTATTACTGATTACTGTATGCCAGGAATGACCGGGTATGAACTGCTTAAAAAAATCAAGGTGAGACAAGACCAACCCCTTTTGAACACCAAAAAATAAATGAACTTTAGGATTGCTTTAGCCTTTGTGGGTGATATGTTACATATTTTCATACTTCATTGTTGCATCGATCGATCATGTTGGTACATACACGCCTCGCAATTGGAAGAATCATACCATATATCACAAGATTTTGTAAGTTTGATGAAATACCTACTCTTACTTTCTTATTGTCCCCCGTGACAGGAATCATCAAACCTGAAAGAGATACCCGTAGTGATAGTGTCATCTGAAAATGTCCCAACTCGAATGGAGGAGTTAGTAATCCCACTTTAAACTTGTTCGTATTTTCGTAGTAACTATTCTTTTTCGTGTTTCTCGTACGTGATTCATAATTTCAATTATTGGTTTTTTAACCATAACAGATGCTTAGAGGAAGGAGCTCAAGAGTTCATGTTGAAACCTCTCCAACAATCAGATGTCAAGAAGTTGAGATTTCACATGATGAAACTAAGCAAACCTACAACGAGTAACCTCAGCCCTTACCCAAATCATCGCCCCAATTCTAAAAGCTGTTGACTAAATCCCTTAATTGACAAGATGGTGCGAGCCAGATGAGTGGTGACTGAGGTTGGAAGAATCGAAAGCCTTGAATTTCCACAAATGATTTGGGCAAGGGCTGAACTGTTCTTTCCATCACAATTGTGCGGACTCCACATATATTGTGATGGGGTCACACAAATTTGTGGTTGAGACTACACTTGGGACGCCACATGTTCTTTCTCATAGTTTTTCGAGGTTTGCAGACGTGAAAGATTGCCAATTCAAAGTTTTTCGAAGATTTTTAAAGTTTGCAGAATAGGTTTTCGAAGCCTTCTCTACATGTTTGAAGCTCGCGATGGTTGTGGCCATACCTGTTGTTGCTGGAGGAAGCCTCTGATAGCGACGGTGAAGGGAGGTGTGGGGTTGGGGAAGCTTTTTTTTCTCTTGGTGGAGAGGTGGGCAACGAAGGAGGAGAGTGCAGTAAAACGGTTATTGAAGGCAAAACTCAAATTTTTATTTAAATTTGAGCAAGGGCTGAAGATTATGGAGGGCTATGGATTGGAATTGGGGCTTGAAGAGAGGACAAGATAAGATGTAGGATAAGTACTTGATTTATACAGGCAAAACAAAGTGGCATGCAAATGTGCAGTAGTTCGTGATGTTTGGATTCTTCAGAAAATATTTTTACCAAGCACTCCATACAGGGCGGACACAGGGGGCCAATGGGGTGTTTGGCCCCTGCACTCCCCCCAATTTTCTTCCTATTTTTAGTGTACTTTTAAATTTTTTTGTAATATTACTGAAGAGTGGCCCCTGCAAATTAAGCAAAATTGACATTCCTACGTCCGTCACCGACTCCATATGCTATGAAGTCAGCTGATTTATATTCTTCGTTTCCTTCTATAACGTCAGCTAATCTACAATCTAAATTCGCTTGGGTAGATATGGATTTGTTTAATTTGTGGGGAAAGAAACATAGGACTCTACGTACTCTTCTTATTTTTCCCCATAATGTTTGGATGACAGGATTCTAAAGTAGAAAATTGAAATATGATTATTGGGATTCTATAGGAATAGAAATATGAATACTAGTATAAATCAAATTCCTATGAATCCAATACCTAGAGTAATTTCATTCCGATATTTGAATTAATTCAGTAAGCGTACACGAGAAACAATTATTTTCAGAATTTATTAAAGTTACTATCATTTTTTTTAATATTTTCTTTTTTGATGATTGAGCTAGAAATCTAATATTTCCATGGGGCAATGGAGGGATCATATTTTCAGCCAGAAATCTAATATTTCCATGGGGCAATGGAGGGATCAAATTATCACTCAGCCTGAAAATATGATCCATGCTTGAATAGGTCATCAAGAGTTACATTTTTATTCATCTCTCTTCCAAGTCGGAATTATCGGTATGGCATCATATTCCTATTAAGGTCTCTTCCAAATGTCGGAATCATGAATCTATTGCATCACATTCTCATTACTTCTCAAGATTTCCGCCATCCAAACTGAGCCAAAGTGTTCAAAGTTGAATTGTTGAAGCAAGTATAAGTAGAGACTAGAGAGTGCTCATCCATGACATTTCTCTGACTCTGTGCATTGCCTTTTCACTTCCCATCTACGTATCAGAAGAGCATCTACAGCAGTTGCTACTCAAATTATCAAATTCTATTTTAGCTAGCCAAAAATACAACCCTCTAACAGCCTAGCCAAAATGGTTGCTCAACACCCACTCTAGACGGAAACATTTGCTTTTGAATTTTGAATATTTGAGTAAAGACGGAGAATGATTTAAGGATGTTGATGAAATTGATAACTAGGAAATGATAGTCAATACCCTTTTTTCTTACAAATGCACCCCCTTTTGCTTTTAGTGACAATATATAAACATAAAAAAGTAGTGCATTTATAAGAAAATTGGGTGTGAAAATTATTTTCCTTTATAAAAATTGATGGCTTGAGAGAAGGAAGAGGAACTGGTGAACAGAGATGAATCGATCGTCTTCGTCTTCGTCCTCCAATTCTTTGACCTAGCTAGAGCTTGCAAGCTTGCTATGGCTATGTGTATGTGTGCGTGAGAAAGGGAGAGAGACAGTGCCGAGGCTATTGTAACTCGCAAGCGTTTCTTTAAATGCCGAAGCCTTGGCGAGGCTGTTAAATGATAATTTTTGGGATTTGGCTTGGCATAGTATGGGGAGATGCCTTGATGTTCTAATAATAATTTTCGGGATTTGGCTCGGTATAGTATGGGGAGATGCCTAGATGCTCTTAGAACATGAGCTTAAAAAGCCTATTTTATGTTCTCAAAAGCATTCTGCTCTTTACGGCTTGTTTGTCGGGTGGAAAAAATTTTGGATGGATAAAATGTGGATATGTTATACCGGAGATTAGTTAAAAATGGATGGATAAGCTAAAAAGGAATTTGTTTGGTAGTTCAAATAAATTGATAAGAATGGTTGGATAAAAAAATAATGCGATAATTTAAGAGTTTAACAATATTGAAGATTCTCATATGTGGAGATATTGCACATCAATTACGGCGCTAATTGACAAATAATGTTATTTTTTACACCAAAATAATGCGTATTCTATTTTCAACATTGTCAGCGACAATTAGCGACAATTGAAGGTGATATCAGTGGACATTTAATAAAAATGAGAGTCGGTCTTTATCTGTCCTCATTTTAAATTCCAATTACAGAGGTAATCAATTGTGATGATAACGGATATTGGTAACGACATGTGCGCGTAAACTAATACGAACATTCTAAAATATCAAAAATAAATAAATAAAAATACTACGTTATTCTAACATCAGTTTAGTTACAGTAGATTGCCGCCTTGACATTTTTGCGATTTCATTTTCCCGAAAATGGGTCAACAAAATACTCACTAGTTACGATAGGCCCAAAATTAATGGAGCTGAGTTTGGGCCCTTGAAAGAACGCGGAACGAAATCCGTTACCATCAAAGCCCATTGAAAGTATTCCTCAGGGTGTGGAGCAAAACCCTAGCAGGACTTTCATCCGCCTATAAATATCAATCCTCCTCTACATCGCCCATTAAATTATCCGATTGAGGGTTTGTTTCCTTCGTTTTTGCCGCTGATTTGTTGTTTTTTTTTTCTGATTTGAAGCTTGTTGATTTGTGTTTGTAATCTGTTTTCTGGTAATTTCGTGGATCTGTGCACAATAAGCCGATGCTCTGGATGTTATTAATTGATGAATGAAGGCAGCATGGTTATGTGCACGGAAATTGAAATCGGGGTCTTCATGTCTGCCCCCTCTGATTCGGATCTGATTTGGGGGCCTGGATACGACCCACATCTCTTTCTTCTTCTTCAATCTTTTTCATACCAAACCGATCAATTTGGATCTCTTCCATCTTCGAGTTTCGAGATTTTTAAACCATCGAGTATTTATTTCATTGTGTCCGCAAATGATTTCATGGGTGATGTTAGATTTCTACAAGCTTTCCCTTGTAACAAACAGCTTGTTTGTTGATCTCACCAATTAATGGTTATGATTTCATCTCGACAATGAAGGAACGGCTTAGGCGGGCCGAGATGTTGATGAGATAAAATCAAAATCATTGTTTGGGTAATGAACGGCTTGGATGTCACACTACAACTACATGATTGCACCTAGGGTTTTTGTTTCCAAGAAAGTCAGAACCTTTGAACCTAGTATAACTCAATGAAGGTAAGATTTCCCTTAAAAGATGAATCGACCGTATGTTTAATTAACTAGACCGACTTTGTAAAAATTCAATATGGTCGGAATCTGCAAATTAGGCATTTCGAAATGTAAAGCACACATTGGGACGACGAATGTGAAGAAAGTTAGCTGTTGTGCTTGTGGGGAAATTAAGGTTGCCCAATTATGGTCACCAAAGGTTATATATTGCTGGAAAGACCCTCATTGCAATTCGACCGCACCACTCATGAAAGATTGGCCGGCCAATTCGTGCCACAGCTCCTTGGCCATCAACTCCATTCGTTTTTTAGAGTCAAAATTTAGTCCACCTAGGCTACGAAGCAAGCATCCCAAAAACTAAGATTGAAACAACAAAATTGGAAACTAACATTAGCAATGCTGCTAGCAGTTTCCCCGAAAAGAGTCTTCCTGAATCTGAAGCTTGGGAAAGGTCCACCGGTTTTGGGGTAGGAAAATCTGACTAGCTCTGCAATGCCCCCACTCTATGGACCATAATGTTGTCCCAATTCCTGCCCCATGGAAAAATCTACATTTGTTAGGCCACGGAACAGAATGACGATAGCAAGAAATAAAATTGCCGGAACAAAATTTTAAAGTTGGTACAATACCCATTGGATCTTTGGACTAAAAGCCCAAGTCTAAAGTATTGGAATTACGTAAATGACAATTGTAACTCAAATGAATTGGAAAAAAAGATTGGACATAAGTCAATGTTCTTTTAGAGTGCACGGGTTAGTTTAGTGACCACAATGTGTAGCCTTTTGGATATGAACTTTAGAGTCGGATCTTTAATAGCCACTTTTTTGGATCTACGAAGACTATTTCACGCAAACATACTCTGAAAAAAACAAGATGATGCTTAAAAAGTCAAAAATTAATTGAAGTAGAAAAGAGTAAAAATTACCAGCTACATTAATGTTCTCAACAATGTACAGAATATTGTCCTCGTCGATCTCCCCTCTATTTTGGGCATCCAAAATATGATCGATCGCACATTTTGGGGTATTGTTGGCCATGCGTTCTTCGTGCTTCCTAACTTCCTGCAATGTAAAATTAGTCCACAATTACCAAAGAATTTACTTTTAGCAATTATGCTATACAACTATTTATCAGAATTGTGCACTATATTTTGAATTGTAAAAGCCAAAAACATGAAAATCGTACTAGCTATGAAGAATGGCTCGTGGGATTGGCAAGTGACAAGGCTACTGTGTGGATCACCTACCCAATGTGAAATTTTAGAATATGCGTTCAATGCATTCATGTTTGTAACATTTTTCAATCATACAACTTTCTAAAAATGGAAGACACAGTAATTTCGGAAGACACCGGAGTTTATAGAAGGCCCCTGTATAGAAGTGTTTACGTATTTTTTTGTCTCCCTCTGGCATTATTGTTTTATAAAATGGTCCCTGTTTCAATATAGGGGTGTTTGGAAGCCTACTTTTCAGCTTTTTATTTTCAACTTTTTGGCTTTTTGACTTTTTGGATTATGGTCAGAATGTGTTTTAAATTTGTATGGAGTGTTTGGGAGAAATGTGTAGAATGCATTTTGCAAAAGTTGTAGTGTTTGGGAGAATAATTATGAAAATGAGTTATAGATTGATTGTTTACTATTTTACCCCTGTTTATTAATTGTGATATTAAAAATATGTACGAATATTGTTTTTAGCAAGTTTTTTTAAAGTCAATGGTAAATATTTTTGTAAATCCAACCTGTCTAATTCTGAAATTTTTTTATTGGAAATTTTTTTGATCTTCCCTTTTTTTATTTGGTAATTGAAAGCCTCCCATACTTAAAAAAGAAATGTGTAAAATTGAAGTAATTTGCCAAAAAAATTGGTCCAAAAAATTTCATGTTAAACAAAAAAAGGCCCACAGACTCAAAACCCATGGCACATCCCGTAATTTCGGAAACATTCAGGGTAAATAAAATCAGAAGAAGATGTCTATCTTCCTAATCCTCTCAAAATTTCCACCACACCTCAGGTTAGACTCTCTCTCTTTTCCCTTTCCTTTTTTCCAGTACCATTTCGTTCTCATGAAGCAGAGTTTTTAACCAAAAATCAAACACTGCCATAGAAATTGAAGACAGAGGTAAGAAATTGAGGATTGTCAGAACAAGACCAGAGCAGCGACGATCTGATATGGAGAAATGTGTAAGAAATTAGACCGATTTCTTGAGTTTTTTTTTAGATCTAAATTATGTGCATTTAAAGATGTCATCTTCTGCTTCTCCACTCTCTGTCTCGTTGTTGAGTTGGAAAACGAAGGTATTCCCGAGGGTAGATGAGGGAGAGAGAAATTAGGAGAAAATCTGAAAATTGAAAATGGAAAATGAGAATGAGAAAAGGAAGGTGGGAGTGGATTGTGGATTTCTGCTTCTAACGTTGAGAATGGGGAATGAGTTTTGGAAAATGTGTTTTGTGAATCCAGCGCCCAAACAGCCAAAATGCCACAATTAGAATGAGAAAATGCAAAATCTTGTCGCCCAAACACCCCCATAGTCCTTCTAAAATTTTTGGTTTCAATTTTATCCTTATACTTTCTGACGCGTTTCAATGTTGCCCTTTCCGTCAAAACATAACGGAAATTGCATATTTGGCAAACGGAAAATGATTAAATAACAGAAAAATATTTAAAATACCAGAAAAAATTATTGTTCTCCAAAAAAATGATAAAAAATTACAAAAAATTTTAAAAAAAAACGGAAAAAGTCATTAGACAAAAAGTTTATGAAAATTTTCTAATGACTTTTTTTTGGAGATTAATCATTCGTATCGACGAGAGGAATCAGAAAATATAAATATGGGCCGAATTAGACAAAAAGATTTTCCAAAGACGAAAGAATACCAAATAGCTATTTTTTTTTTTTTGGTTATAAAGTGTCGGCTTTGGCCCAAGGGTGTTTTAATTTCTCCAACCTTGGTTGGAATCCTCTCTTTTCTCACTTTTTGTTTTTTAAACGGCAATAAAATTTATTGAAGAAAATTTGACAATGGGTAGAAAAGAGAGGATTCCAACCAAGGTTGGAGAAATTAAAACACCCCTTGGGCCAAAGCCGACACTTTATAACCACAAAAAAAAAATAGCTATTTGGTATTTTTTCGTCTTTGGAAAATCTTTTTGTCTAATTCGACCCATATTTATCGACGAGAGGAATTACTTTTTTTTATATCAAGTGTCGTCTTATATGAATTTTCTTTTAACTTCGACCCATATTTTTATATTTTCTGATTCCTATTGTCGATACGAATGATTAATCTCTAAAAAAAGTCATTATAAAATTTTCATAAACTTTTTGTCTAATGACTTTTTCCGGTTTTTTTAAAAAAAATTGTAATTTTTTTGGAGAACAATAATTTTTTCCGGTATTTTAAATATTTTTCTGGTATTTTAAGCATTTTCCGTTTGCCAAATATGCAATTTCCGTTATGTTTTGACGGAAAGGGCAATATTGAAACGCGTCAGAAAGTATAAGGGTAAAATTGAAACCAAAAATTTTACAAGGACTATATTGAAACGGGAACCATTTTATGAGGACCATTTTGGTAGATAAGCCTATGTTTAAATTGGGCTCTCAATAGTGATTCAAAATTTTCAAACTTTCAATTACACATACAGAAATACTCGATCTCTCGAGCCAAGCAAAAAACTTACTCAAACTTTTTTTCCCAAAAAAGATCAAGTTTGAGATGGAGAAAGTACATTCTAGCAAAAGAATTTGTTAGCCAAAACCCATTCAACAAAATAGACAAATTAGACATCTGTTTCAATGAAATTCTTACTCTTTCAAAAATAAACAATGAAAGGAGGATAGTCATTGCAAACTTATCAATTAACCCGTTCAAACAACCATTCATACATCGTACTATCCAAATGCTTCCGAGTTCTGAACCCCACAGTGGAAATACAATTTTAAGAACAAAGAGGCATAAATTTCAAAATGATCTCGGTTTCAGAACGATGGTAGAGTGCTTCATAATTTGTAAGCTGAATTGCCCAGCCTTCTCTGCAGTATCAATCTTCGACTGTCCTGGAGGAGGCAAGAGTTCGAAATTCTGGACCAAACGACCCAAGGTAATGCCTAGAATAGGCAAAGCGAGAATAATCCCAGGGCAACTCCTCCTACCGACACCAAAAGGAAGGTACCTAAAGTCATTACCATTGGCCTCCACGTTAGACTCCTCTTCGAAAAACCTCTCTGGCCTAAATTCCTCCGGGTTCTTCCAGTGGTCGGGGTTGTTGGCAAGCCACCACGCGTTTACCAAGATTTTGCTTTCCGCCGGGATATCATACCCACCTAGCTTTGCATCGTGGAGGTTCATGTGGGGCACTAATAAGGGAATCGCCATTCGGAGGCGGAGAGTCTCTTTGACTACAGCTTGGAGGTACGGGAGCTTTTCGATATCTGGCTCGGTGATTTGGACTCCAGAGCCCAGCACGGTGTCGAGCTCGTTCCGAAGCTTGTTCTGGATGTGAGGGTGGTTGACTAGCTCTGCAACGCCCCATTCTATTGACCATAATGTTGTCTCAATTGCTGTTACATGGAAAACAGTTTGGCGCATTTGTTAGGCTGACTAACCAAACAAACAACCAAACAAACAGAGGCATGCGCAATAACAATAGATTGCACAGGCGTGCGCTATAACAATGGACTAAATAATCAATTACGATAACATGTGTTCACCGGGTAGAGGATAATACATAAAAAAAGACAAAACAATTAGAACGTCAATGTACGTTTCATAGATACCTATGTACTTTTTATGGAAATCAACACATTTTTTTGCTATTATACACAAGCCCAATAAGCTTTAGTTTTCATTTTACAATCATCAATCTATCACCGCAAAATATAGATATACATTGGTTGGTAAAAATGCCTATCACCACTGTTATCTCATCACAATAATGACAAATGAAGAAGAAAGAGTTAAGATCGCGGCTCTCAAATATTGGCAAGTGGAGAAGAAGAGTTACAGTTGTGGCTGTCAGGATAGCCAGTATTACATTAATAAGGTGGCTCTTAGCCCATCTGGTTGTAATTTTTGGTTCTAAAAAAGAGCTCAGAGATTCTGGTCTATGAAAAGACGTCAAATTTTCTTTAATTGTTAACTGACTAATTTCCATCTAACCCCACCGATGTATACAATATCTGCAAAAAAGAAATTTATGTATAGTATAACATCCTAAACTTTTTGCAAACCCGTGGGCCTTAAATCGAAGCCATCCTTTTGCAAAATGGGAACAGCCAAATCAAACTCATCGACATCAATTGAGTTTGCCAAAAGATTTTATAGGAAATCACATCCATTTTAGCATGTAGATTTTATGGGAGGTGCTAAAACGGGATTTCTCATAAAATCACCACCTAGATTTTATGGAATTTTCCATAAAATCTTTTGGAAAACTTAGCCTGATGCATGACACCGGCGGTAGAATTTAATACTTTTGGATTAGGTTGGCCGTCTAAATCCAGATTAGCACTCCAGCGTTGAAACCTATCCATACCCAAATAAATCCTTAAATTATTACTCTGAATTAAATAGTGAGCACAGATAGTTACGCTAGTTGACATTTTGGTGTTGATTATTTAAATTCCAGAACGTTGTCACCTAATCCCATAGAGCAGTGTCCAAGGCATGACCCCTCACTACGGGCCTGCCTTAATGCGGGGATCAAATCATATTTATTTATAAATTTTAAAAATATATATATCATCCTCGTATATTTTAACAAAACCTAAAATATAAAAGAATTAATCGTATTTTACAAACTCACCTTAAATGGAATAAATGGTATTTTCTGAAAACAAATGGACTTTTGCCATTACAGATTTTTATAGAAAATTTCATGCCGATAAAATCAGAGAAAAAGATAAAGAGAATTATTTTTTATCTGAAGACAGAGAGAAATAGAAAGTCTTAAAATGAAAGGGAAGTAGGCAAGAGAAAATTATCAACCCAGCTACGCATACGCACACGCATATGTACGTACGTGGACAAACGCATCTGGACCGTCCATTTCAGGAATCGACGGTCCGGATTTTAAAAAGACTCTTCCATGTAAGAGCATGGAAGAGTTTTTTAAAATTCGGTCCGTCGAAAACATGTACGGACGGTCAAGAAGCACCGTGCGTGCATATTGTGTACGCCTGGCTTGCGTACACATCGAATTTTTGGAAAATTACCTGCTACGTTAATGTTCTCAACAATGTAAAGAACATTGTCCTCATTGATCTCTCCTTTCTTTTGGGCTTCCAAAATATGATCCATCGCACATTTCAGGGAGGTGTTGTCCATGCTCTTCGTGCTTCCTAACTTCCTGCAATACATTTTTTATATCAGAACTTTTTTTGCTATAGCGTTTTTGTTAAGGGGCATTGTGATATTAAGAGACCGTTCAACCAAACTTTTAGCTTCCGACTTTTTGAGTTGATGTGTCTAGGAAAAATTATTTTTCTTGTAAAGCATGAAAAATTAAAAAGCTTAACAATTCACCTAGTAAAACAGCATGACAGTGCACACTGCTGCATAAAATTGCTGTTTTTACTCAATAACTATAGAATAAACTCGGGGACTCTGTCGTCTCTTAGAGATTGCAAGGCCTCCCGACCCAATCTCGGCCGTTCAATTGTGTTTTGTACAGCCCAGATAGGGGTGTCAAATGGTGTTTTGGGTATTTTAACTCCTCTTAAATCTGGACCGTCCAAAATATGCTTGAACGGCCAAGATCGGTTAGCAGGCCCTGGCATCCATAAGGGACGGCAAAGTCCCCGGTCCCCTGTAGAAGAAGCAAATTAAAACATTTTTGCCTAATAAAAAATAGTACTCCAAGGAAATGAGTAACTTACTTCCTCTCATCAACAAAATAATCCTTAAACAGCTGCAACCTCCTCTCCTTGACATCCTTGCAAACCTTCAAATACCCTCTCAAAAAAGGCCTCAAAACCGGAATAAAATCACCATAATTATACTCAAAGCTCTGAGCCAACCTACTCCTCTCTCCATTCAAAGCCTTGAGCTTCACAAACAACGGATCCTCCTCACTCTCAAACCTCCTGTCAAACATAATCCTGTACATATTGTTATACATCATAAGCTGCAACCGTTTCCTCAAAACAATCCCATTGGTCGCCGCCTCCTCCATGTTCCTCCTCACATCCTCCACAACCCGACCCGCCTCGTCCTCCCACCCATACCTACAGGGACAGAGCCAACAATTTCAGTACGCATAGGCAAATTTTTTCCCAAAATACTTTACAGATGCAAGCCTATATAATTCATACCAAAAGAAAATTTCTACATAATACTAGAGGCTTTTTTTTTTTTTCTTGCAGGGCATACCTGTACTGCTGCACAACCTTGTTGGTAAAAAAAGGGACGGTCATGATCCGTCTCATCTTCCTCCAGTGCTCGCCGTACACCGTGAACACCATGTCCTGTCCCTTCCCCGTGAAAATATCGAACACGACGTTTCGGGTACGTGACCCGAACTCGACGCCTTGGGTGTGTAAGACGTCTTTGGCTAGGTTCGGCGAGGTGACCACGACTAGGTTGCGTTGGCCCATTCGGAGGAGGAGTATTTGACCGAATTTCTTGGCTAAATCGGTCAGATTGCGGTGGTTCAAGTCGTCTCCGACTTGGAGCCAGTTTCCGAATACGGGTACCGGTATGGGTCCTGGAGGGAGTTTGAAGCGCTTACCGCGTAGTTTGGAGACGGTGATGGCGACTAGTGTCGTAAAGAAAAGGGCTAGGAGGGTTTTTTCTAGGAGGAGGAGATCCATTTTGCTGTAGGTTTTTCGAGTAGAGATGGTGGGGTTTTATATTGAGAGAGAGAGAGACAGAGGGGAGGGAGGGCTGCAAACGAACCAAGTTACTCGTGAGCAACTCGTGGCTCGGCTTTAGAGAGAGGAGGGAGGAGGCAGAGGAGAAAAACAGAGGCGTGAAGGGAGACGTTAGGTGGGAGGAGAATGGAGGGGTTGACAATGTTAGTTTTAACGGCAGGTTTTGTGAGTGGAGGTGCACCGTGCACGTGACATGTTCAGTGATGCTAAACCAGATTCGATTCGTCCGGATCGGATCCGTGGATACCCCTACCTAATATAGTATATTAAGGGACATGTTGACCTAGTATTATAGTATATAGTAAGGGAGATGCTTCTTAGTTTTCCGTGCCGATTTGTGTAGTGATGTTATAATCCATATTTTTATCGTTACGTCAACACAGCGGAATAATGATGGAAAATGGGCAAAAATAAAATATCATTACATCAGAAAGTCGGTCGGAAGACTTGAGCCTAAAAGATGGAACTAGACAAATCCTCTATAATTAAACTTGACAGTACCAATATGGTTTGTAGGAGGTGAGAAATCTGGGATTGGAATATTTGAGAAGTATTCGGAGAGGGATAAATATGGTACACTATTACAGTGAATGGATTAGTAGAAAAAATAGGCTAGTAAAGAATCAAGGGCTAACAGCAGGGCAGGATTTTCTTCCCCTAATAAGTGAACAAGAATGCGATTGTTGTCTAGAAAAAATGTCTCTCTAAATTTACGATTTGGACCCGAGTAAAAAAAAGTTAGAGCCTTGAGGTCAACTATTCTCTTTTGACACTAACATGAATATGACACGAACCGACAGAATGAAAATTAAATGGGACAAATATGGATTGAGTGCGCGTAACTCGAATATGACATGGATAACCGTTTATTTTTTTTCTGTCGACCCATTAATCCGAGTATATAAGTTGAACACAACACGACAATAAAGGGAGATCAGACATGTTTTTGGAGAGTTATTCAATTTCCAGCGATCAATTGAGGAAAACGGACGAGAAATTTGTTTTTGGTTTTTGACATTATAATCAAAATAATTACGATTTGTGAAACTGTGACAGGTGAAACTCATTCTTAATCACTCTGGCCCCTAATTCATTGTTATGCATGTAAAGTGAGGGAAAGAGTCTCAAATGTCTACTAGAGTCCACAGAGAGGAGAAAAAAAGCCCGCGAGGGGGTTGAAGAACAACGTGTAGGTTACGGTGAGAGAGTGGCGGGAAACAAAAAGAGATTATTTCCATGAGATGAAGAGGGAGAACAACACGAGGTTGTTCTTGTTAAGAAATATTGTCCAACATTGCTTATGATAGGAATTGGTGATCACTTAATATATGCTGGGACCTCTCCACTCATTGTCAATTGGTTTTGAGTTGGATGTTTCCTCATGGTATCAGAGCAGGGCCCATTCCACTCCACATTAAAAAAAAAAAAATCACAACCACACCCCACGACAGACCAGCAAAAAGGCTGCACGATGATAGGACCCAAAAAGTGGCCACACGTGACCCAAAAAGACGATCAGTGATTGTCGAGCAAAGAAAAGGAAAAATGAGAAGGGATACAGTGTGAGGGTGAAGATGAAGAAGCAAAGCTTAAGAGAGAGTGTCGTGGTGATAATCAGTTGACTATGTTTTTGGTACCATGTGATGTGTCACCAATGTATTAATAGAATGTATTTCATTTGTCATGTAATAAATCACATTCTACCAATGTTATTGTGACATTGTATTCCAAATGTGGTCACCATAGCATTGCTCAAAAAATTGACTCGTTGGTTTTTCCTTCTGGTTTTCCATTTTTCTCATTTCCCTCTAAACACAACCATAGCCATACCGAAGAAGACGTTTCCTTGAGACAAAAAATATGCACCTTGATTGGAAGGGTTTTTGAGAACCGGTTCTCAAAATCCTTGGAAACCCTTGTTGAAAACCCAAATGGGTTTTTGAGAACCAGTTCTCAAAACCCTTCAAAAAAAAAAAGGGCAGAAAACCCATTGGGGAAACCGAATAAGGGAGGGTTTTCGAAACTCAATTCCGAAAACCTAAACAAACAAGCCCTGGATTTGGTAAATAAAGGGGTCAGGATACATGACACCAATCTTGCTAGTGAGGGAAAACAATACTCGCAATGAAGCCAATGAGAAGTGCACTGGCCACATCAGTTAAAATTATTAAATTATACTACAAATTACTGAATCAGACTATAACAAGGCGCCTGTAGCTCAGTGGATAGAGCGTCTGTTTCCTAAGCAGAAAGTCGTAGGTTCGACCCCTACCTGGCGCAACTCAGGATTTCTAGTATTTTTTGTACCAGCTACTTTAAGATTAAGAAATAAGAAGAGATGTAAAACACACACTAACATTCCATTGTTGCACAATACAAACTGCATTTGAATCTCTCAACGCCAACCCAAGCGGCCGCCGCAGAATCAATTTATCAATGGAAGTATTACTTCATTTGATTTGGTTTGGTTGGGTTTTTTTGTCTCCCTTCTATACATTGTCTTTTTTTCCAGTTGTATTAGTTTGAACTCGATGAGTCGTAATATTTATTATCAATAAAGTTCTTACACTTCCACTAAAAAAAAAAAACCCAACCCAGGTGAAGCAATTTAACCCAAAAAAAAATGGGAAAGAGTCACCCAAACAACAAACTCATAAATTACAAACGCACATGTTACACGAGCAGCCCAATACTGCTACTGCCCTTGGTGGCAGTTTAGATGGCTTATGACATCTAAAGATTAGATGCTCTTCTGCACTTCCAGAAGCAGAAGAACCGTAAGGCCACCAGGCCAATCCTAACAAAACCGAACCACAACTTTCTTGAGAAAAGAAACTTGTATAAATGAACTGGGAAAAAAAAAAAAGGAAATGCGCTAGACTCCCAGAAAGACGAATTTACCCAACCTCGCATATAAAACTAGGAAGCCATCACTGGAAGTCGCTTGTGCCCAACAAAAGCCTTCCTAAGCAGATGATACCCGCTTCTATAATGCTCTAGAGAAAAACACAGTTGTCGTATCACCTCCCGCTTCTCCTCTGCTCCTTCCAATATCTCCTCCCTTTGCTTCTCGACCTTCTCCTCCAGTTCTCCAACTCTTGATCTCAGTTCTTCCACAAGTCTGCGTGCACCTTCAGCTCCAGCAATCAACTCAACATGCTCCACGTGCAAATGCTTCAAATGCCGGACCAGATGTTCAATTTGATCATCTCTATCGCTTACCTCAGCAATTAGTGTGTCGATTTTAACATTAAGTTCTTCTTTCTCGGACTCAAATGCAACTTTCAATTGCTCAATTTCAGCTTGAAGCCGACATTCCATTTCTGCTTTTCCAGCCTTAACTCGTTTAACCTCCTCCTCTAGAGTTTGGCAACGTAATTCCCATTCTTTGAGATTATCCTCCAAATAAGTATGTTCCTTTGACAATTTAGTAATTTCAGCCCGAAGCTGCACATTTTTGTCAGACAAGCTTTGGTTGGCGTTGGAAATTGTTTCCCTCAACCCCCTAATTTCTTGATCACGTTCTGATAAGTTGGCTTTGTACCGCGCGATTCTATCCTGCAGTTTTGAAACCTCTTTGTGGTCCTTATTAAGCTTGGCTTTCCACGTAGCAAAATCTTTCTGAGCCAATCCAAGTTTATCTTCCAAGCGTCGAATAGAGGATCTGCTATTCTCAAGTTCATGTCTCAAATTTGCAATCTCTCTCTCTGAGCCCTGAAGCTTTTCTTTTGTGATTTTCAGCTCTGCCCCAAGTTTCTGGTCTGAAACTTCTTCCTTCAACCCATCAATTATGCCTACAAGCTCTGTCGACTCTTCTTTCTCCGTCAAATCGGTTCCTAAAGTCTTCACATCTTTCTGCCTTAATTCAACTTCAGCTTCCAAATTTTGACCAACTTCTCTGCGGGATCTGTTTTCCTGGAGCTCAATCCTTAACCTGGCAATCACTTCTTCATAAAGTCGGATTTTTTCTCTTGCATCTCTCATTTCGTCCCCAAATCCCTCAATTCCATTGGATAAATCGTGTGAATTTCCGTTTCTTATTCCCCTTGAAGAGACCTCTGTATTCTCTTCCTGTTGCATACGGAGCTTCTCTTTCACATCACGAAGCTCAACCTCCAATTCTACAATCTTCCTACGCAGCTTTTTCTCCTCACCGCTTCCTGATGCAGCTGAGTAACTGGTCACTGAGGAATCATCTGATTCTAAATCCGAATCCAATGTGGATGAGTCATCACCTTCTTTGTTGTACACATCAGAGCTACTTCCACCAGAACCGAGGAAAAACTCAAAACCAGCTGCTCTAGGGCCAGATTTACGCCGGCTAATCCTTTGTTCAGGAGAAGGGGACGAGGAGGGTGGCTCTGATCCAACGTCAGAGATTCCTGAACCCTGGGATTGGAGATCTGAGGGAATGCTCCTCCGTAATTCTACAGTAAGGTGATCATAACGCTCAGCCAATGAGCGGTACATGCGGTAGAATTCCTCAACATGAGAGATCAATTCTGGCCTCTTCTGATAATACATCTCAGCCTTCTTAGCAAATGAATCTCCATCCTCTTCAATCAGTTTCAACATCCGTTTGACGCTTTGGTCCATATCTGAAATCAATGAACATTTCGTTAATTTCATGTATCTTGTTGATTTCTCAAATTATTACAATAACTATACCCAGGCAATCCTCAATCAGTAGGGGTCGGGCTGGGAAGGACTAGACACAAAGGTTCTAAAAACGTATCAGCTAGAGTACCAGTTTTCCAACTGTTACAGTCCACAAATTGATGGGATCACCACAACTTATGGCCTTTTTAGGAAGTGAGGCATTCATTTACCAATGTCGACACCTACATCCCTCCTTTTTAGTGACGAATATTGCCAATATCGGTATGTAAACTGTCTCATGTCTCAGAATACCACTAAACTACACATACAAATAACTGATGCCTCCCAACAAAAATATGCTTTGGTTTATGCCCATGAAAATTACATGGGAAACTTAATAAACAAAAGGCAAATATGGCTATAACCATATTTCTTACAAGAATATTTGTTGCAGTCTTTCAGAATATAGACAATCTACAGATCAATGGAACAAGGGATAAACTGGTTTTACGGAACTAAAAGGTCACACTCTGGTCAATTCGAGGCCTCCGTCATATTATGTAGCCGAATTAGAAAATTATCTGACCTTTCTAGTGCTATTTGCTGTTAATCTCAATATATTTTCAATACTGACAACTTATGAGACCATCAGAAGTGTGTCATTCTTCTATTGACAGTTGACACCTCCTATTTCAACCTTTCATCTTTGTCAGGTATTCATGGGGTATGCATGACATAAGCATAAGGACAGCAATACAGTTGCTTACCCTCTAGATTTTCTGCAAGCCACTTAGAGTTCTTGGGACTGATGTGGCTATCCCACAACCAGGAATGTGACTTCTTTGATTCTGTCCTCTTCATGTTTTTGTTTGCCTTAACCTGATACAGGGATTCCCCAAAAAAAAGAACATTAACCATTTCGAAAAAAACATCGTCGTAAACCTGAATCAGATAAATTGATGTTTACGAGTCAAATAACATTCACAATGTACACTTCTTATGAGAAAAGCATCTTCACCCATCGTCATATGAAGGCTTCATCGTGGCTATAAAACTAAAATGGGCATTTGTTTTGAAATTCTAGGAAATACATTTCTTAATCTATGAGGAAGTTAGAAATATTAATCCAGAAATCAGCATGGTAATGAACAGGAATATTTACATCCGTAGCTGGATTAGTTCTAGCCCATTGTCATGGGTTGTACGGAGTATGCCTAGTACGGTTAGAGATAATCTTATTCCTTTTTCACCTACTAAAGAATATATCACTCCACAAATTTCAAAATGTTGAAATGTTGGACCACTTGAATTGGGAATTTCACCTACCAGCTTATTTGACACATAAACAAAAGGATGACACGTTGGACCGCGTGAATCACCAACCAGCTTATTTTACACCGTCTAATTTCCTACCTGCACAGTCTACACATAAGATTTCCATGAAAAAGGTCGCACGTTAAAAATCTAGAAGCTCCCAAGTCCTAAGCTTATTTTGCGAACACTAAAAAAAAATTTGAAAAAACAATTCATTAAATGCTGAATTTGCAATTAAAATCCAAAACCAGGAAGAAATGATTCGAGCTTGTTGCAAGTCCAAGGATTCCAATGACAAAATTTAGGGTACTGAGATGGAGTTTAACAAAAGATCATCAAAATTATAGTTAGGTGCGGTGGAGCTAGATTGACTGCTAGTCTACTTCTGTACCATAACATCAGAGGATATAAAATGAGGTAGAGTTTAGCACAAGTAACTTGCTTACCAAAGATGAAGCCATTTGACAGCTTTGGTAACACTTTTAAGATGGTAAAATGACCTGGGTAAAAGAACAGAAGAAAATGAGAGCTTATCAATCCGCAGAGCTACGCGTAACTTAGCTTGAAAAACTGCAGCAATACCTATTATTACTAATAGAACTTATCACAAAAATTAAACACCAGTATCAGCATGCAATTGAATAATGCAATGCCACTCTGGATTGCTACGCTATGCAAGTCTTGCAAATGGACTACAGCAATTTGTTGACTTCAGGTAGGCGACCAACAACACAATTGCTAACAGTTTTACATTCCATGTGTGACATGTCAACTAACTGTCGTAGAGGTCAAACATCAAACACTATGAAGATCTCAGGCGAAAGTAGCATTACAATAACAATGGGAATTTGTTAGTCTAAGGTACGAAAAGGAATAAGACTGCCTCATGCTTGTTAACTTTAGAAGTATATAGTCCAATGTAGGATCAAGAATCTCAATGGAATGTGTTGTGACTGTATCTTTGTAATCTTTTATTTTAAGCATAAATTCGGCGTAATCATATCTCTTTGTAATCTTCTATTTTAGGAATAGATTAGGCGTAATCATATCTCTTTTGTAATTTTCTATTTTAGGTATAGATTTCTAAATTTTCTCTATTTAAGCTTGAGCATTGTAACCTTTTCTCTTTAATTCATAAATACATATTAGTTCTCACTCCCTTATGTTTTTGTCACATGGTATCGGAGCTGGGTACAAGAGATGGGTATGGGTGCATGTCTCTCGCCTGCACGCGGCAGGTACTGCCGAGTGAGCACGCTGCGTGCGAGCAGGGGCGGAGCCAAGGGGGGGTCAAGCGGGGTCACTTGACCCCATTGAGGTGTCAAATTTTAATAGGATAGGTATAATATTTTTTAGAATTTTGTATTTTTGCCCCTCATATATGGTATTTTTTTCCCAACTACTTACCCTCCTTACCACTGACCACACCAAATAAATTTTCTTTTGCCTCCTTTGTCCTTACCGCACCCAATTATTTTCCCACTAACTCTAAGTCCTTTGCCCTCCCTAGTCCTTACAGCACCCAATTATTTCCCCCCTAACTCTAAGACTCTCCAATTTCCACCGCCAAAAACAGATCTGGTCTAGAGCCAGAGGCAGCGAAAATCTGGATGAAGTTTCCGCATTTTGTGGCAAGAATAACATTGATATTCGTAACATGGAAGGCACATATGTTTCTCAAGGAAGATCAAGGCGTAGGGCTCAAGAAATGACAATCTCTCACCATTATCGCGTCGAGTTGTTGTATATTGTCATAAATATGCAACTCCAAGAGCTAAATAATCTCTTTAATGAGGTAAACACCGAGTTGCTTATTTGTGCTGCATGTCTAAGTCCATCCAACTCATTTGCAAGTTTTGACAACCAAAAGTTGAACCGCTTGGCCGAATTTTATCCTAAAGACTTCTCCGGCACTGAGTTTTTGGCACTTTCGGATCAACTTGAGAATTTCATCATTGATGTGCGGTCTAGTGTTGAGTTTTCAAACTTGAAAGGAATTGGTGATGTTTCTCCAAAGATGGTTGAGACCCGAAAAAATATAGGATATCCATTGGTTTTCAAGCTTTTGACTTTGGCTCTCATTTTACCTGTTGCAACAGCTATAGTAGGAAGAGCATTTTCTGCCATGAAGATTGTGAAGAATCGACTTCGTAACCGAATGGGTGATCAATGGTTGCATGGTTGCTTGATTGTTTACATTGGGAAGGAGATTTTTACTAGTATCACAAATGAGGCTATTATGCTACGATTTCAAAATATGAAAAATCATCGGGGTCATTTGTAAACGTTGTTAGAGGGTTTAAATTGATATCTGCTTAGCTACTTTTTGTTGGCTTTCAAGTGCAGCTGCTTTTTGTTGGTGTTCAAGTGTAGCTACTTTTTGTTTGGCATTTCAATGAACTTTTGGGGAATCAATTGTAAATGAAATTATATGTTATTAACAGAAATCTACTTTAGTTATTCTCTATTTCGCATTTGAGTATTTTTTTTTGTTCTATTATTCTGCTTTAAGAATTTGACCCCACTGACATTTAGTTCTAGCTCCGCCTCTGCGTGCGAGGGAGGTGTGAAACAAAGTCCCACATCGCCTGGGTATCAAAATAATATAAAATTTATAAGCGTGAGGACACCTCACATCAGCTACCCAAGACCGTGTAACATGTGTTAATGAGCATCGGCTACCATTTTGCAAATTGCAGTTGAATAAGAATGTTTCGATTGAGAAATGGAAGTATACAAAAGACAACGAAAAACCTTTAAAAAAAACACACACGAAGAAGAAAATTTATTCCATGTGTTGAGGCACCGCAGTGTGGTGCCTAACGTCATTATTCACCACACATTTTTGTGGTGCCTTAATTTATGGACCCTACAAAGTATGTGTGGTGAAAAAGGATGTTAAGAAACTAGGTGGGGGTGACCAGACCGAGGAATTATCTACTCCACAATGAATGCTCATAGAGCCCAAGCCCAAAGTAACTCCAACAACCCGTGGGTTATGTTTGGTTTGAGTTTTGAGTTTGGGTTTTCGTAATATTTAGAAGGAGAAATAGGGATAATAGTTAAAAAAATACGAATTAATGACTAGAGAGATAGAGAGAAAAATGAAAATAATACTTAAAAATAGGAATAATAATTGGATAATAATTGTAAAAACCGGATCTTGAAACCCAAAACGAACAAGGCCGTGAAAGCCTGAAAAGAAACTGGGTTGCGAGAGTAGGCAAAAAGGCCCACAAACACGTGCCATCGAGTAAGGTTAAGAGTAGAGACCGACACTCACCTTGGTTTATGTGGAAAGTGCAGCGCACGCGCTATCAAACCGCGCCAATGCCCACCTCCGACAGCGAGAGAGAAATATCTGGATTGTTTTTTTTTTTTGACAATTTGACCCCAAAAAAATGCACCTCTGTCCCAAGCAAGAATTTCCAGCTATTTCCAACGCGGTTCGGTTCAATCTGAAAATAAATAAATAAATAAACAAATACTGGTAGTTCAGTAAATTACTCCATTTAACGAAAGTCTGACTACAATGCAGTTCAGAAAAAAGAAAAAAAAAGTCTGATTGCAATAAAATTAATTTACGAAAGAAGTTACCTGTTGATAAAAGAAAACAAGTTACTATAATTAAAAACAAAAAAATGGACAAATGTCACATCGGAACGAAATTCCGTCAATGGACATCGATGACTTCTGTTAAAAGGGTGCATATGGTGATGCTAATGGCCCAGTTTCTTTTTTTTTCTTTTTCTTTTTATCAATGGCCCAGTTTCTTTGATTTCCCCTTTTATGCGCCATCCACTTCAAAAGAAAATTAATTAAACCTAATATGCAGCTAATTATGGAAGACGCAAATATAGATAAAATTAGCAGATTCATCGAAACGAAAGAAGATGATGACGAAACTTTGAAATTCAGATTTGAGAGGCAGAGAGAGAGAAGCACACCGAGGAGTGTTTTCCAATAATTTTGTGCGAAATGATGAGAAAAGGTCCAGATCATGTAGTAGGAGTAATTTAACAGTACTTTTTGAAATCGAGAATCAGAGAGCAGCAGACAGTACAAAAAGAAAAGCAATAGATTAAAAAATTGAAAAACTTTTTCGGAAAAATAGAAGAAGACCTGGAGTTGGTGTGGCCTTGTAATCGAGAATCTTCTTCTAGTGCAGTAGAGCCGACGAAGGTTTGAGAACTCGATCGAATCCGGACGAAGATATATACGGAGTACTATGCAAATTGCAAAAGGATTTAATTTGAAAGCACAGTGAAGAACAAATTCAAATCCTTCAGCTAGAGAGAGAGAAAGAGAGAGCGGAGGAGGAGGAGGGCCCGGCCGATTGGGGCTTTATTTTGGAATCAATAGAGGAAAGGACGGAAAAAGACCGTCTTGATTTCTCTTCTGATGATAATGGGGGCCGGGGGGGGGGGGCACTTTCTCACACGGAGATGGGAATTGCTAGGAATTCTAAAGTCAAAACTAGCACTTTCATTTTGGTCCCATTCTTATGCACCACCATATTTTAAACCTTAAACCACATATGGTACCAACACTCTAAAGAATTCGCTTTTAAATTCCTCTTGGAAAATGCTAAATACTCATAAAAACTATCCGAGAAAAGTGTCCAGAATTCAAAATTAGTGGCTCAGAAAAAAGTTGGAGTCGCTAATTTTGAATTCTGGACATTTTTTCGGACATTTTTCTATGTGTGTAGCAGTGCTCGTTATTACTCTTCTATCCTCCAAATAATAATTGTGCCACTACGATATAGTAGTACATTGTAAGACTGGTTGAGGGTTTTTTCTTATCTGGGGATCCTAATTTTATTTGTCTCATAAAAAATTTTATTTTTCATGTGATTAATGATTCGTAAACACACTAATCATAAATGAATTCGCCGCCGTCCAATGCACCTGGAACCCACAACATCTCACCGCTGCAAAGCCATTTGTGATTAGTGTATGTGGCTGTAAAATTTCTGTTTCCATGTACATTTAGGTTCTCTTTATCTCATTTGTTAAGGATTTTACCCATGGATAAAGAAAACTAAGGGCGGGTTTTCCGTTAGATAAAATGAGATGATTTTATCATCATTTCACCTCATTTGATAAAATGAGGTATTTGATAAAATGAGTCTACTGTATAAGAGGGAAGGACAAAAGAGAAAATTACGACTTTGCCCCTAGATTCATTTGAAATGTTTATTTTTATTATATATGGTGGGGCCCCTTAAAGAAAAGGAATGGCAAAATGGAAAATGATGTATTGTGTGTTGATTTAATCACACTTGGATTTTATCTAATGAGAAAGAGAGTGATTTTATCAAGTGCATGATTTTATGAGATCTAACGGAAAACTCAGCTTAAACACTTTCTCGAAAGTCGTCAAGTCAAAACGTAGTAAAGAGAAGGTAGGTACATAACCGGTACAAAAGTTGGCTTCACAATGGAGTATTTCTTTCCTTCGATTATTCTTTTTTAAGTTTTTTTATAAGTGTGAGTTTGCACTAAAAATACCGTCTTTTCATGGTAGTCAAGTGCGTGTAGCTTTCAATAAATAGCATGAAGTATTATTTTTATGACGTATGTAGAAAAAATGATTTTAAAAAAATAGCGTCCTTATTCCGCTAACTTAAAAAAACCAAAAAACCAGCTTACTCCTAAAACCGAGACAGTCACTCTCTCATAATACATCACATAAAAAGTCGTGAAAAGCCGAAAAACCAAAAAACTCTCTTAGCGGAACACCCCCTTTAACAATACCGAAAATGCATGAGTAGAAATAGGACTAGGTGGAACTCTAATTCCCAGGGGTAAAGACTTGGCTGCTGTAAGACGGGAAGTGATTTTCGGTAGATTAATTGGAGTAATCAATTCCACTTTAGACAGTGATTTCAATTAAAAGTGGCCCCTAATTTCAAGAAAGAGAAAGAAAAAAAAAATAAAAAATACAATAAGACCAAAGTGGGCCCTAATTTTAAAGGAGTACGTCAAGCTCTCACCTTGCGTATCGATGTTGAGATTTGCCGGCGGGAGAGAATACAGGGAATTGCGTTCATACTCCATTAATATTTTTAGGGCCTGCTCTACTAAATTCGGTTTTTTTATTTTTTTGGGTTGATATATGTGAGGAAATTGACTTATCTCATAAAGAAAAAAAACCAAAAAAAAAACAAAAGGTTTCCGAGAAGAATGGATCCTTATTTAATTTGGGGCCGGTTCCTCTCACACTTAAAATAACATAAAAAAATGACACATCACTCTTCCGGGCCATACTGTGAAGTTTTGAATCGTTGATCTTGTTTAAATGAGTAAAATAAAAGGTTCTACAAAATTTCATTCAATCGGATATCGATAAATGTTTGATTCAAACAATATTCTTTACCCCTGGGAATTAGAGTTCCACCTAGTCCTATTTCTACTCATGCATTTTTTAGGGGAACCGACCCCATTTAATGTTGGTTGGAAGAACCGCGTTTCTGAATTTGAAATAAGTTATAAGAGACGTGTTTTCCTTTCTTTTTATTTCATTTTACAAAATAGAAAAGTAAAGAAAGTGGAAAGAAAAGACAAGGAACGTAAAGATGAGAAAGGAAGTTTCAAATGTGAAGGGAAATTTTTTTTTATATTCTCTTCTTTTCCTTTAGTTCCAAATAAATTCTAAATTACTTTTGAAGTTCAGGAATTCAAAATTACAGGGGAGCGCATATGTTGGGTGACACCATCTGGTATTTTCAAAGGAAGATTACTTATTTAACTTGTAACGTCAATAAAATCGCTTCTTTATGATTGGCAGCATTATTTTGGGTTGATCTTACGTATAAAATGGAATAAAAGAGGCTTTCTCAGATTACTTTTGAAACAAAAAAAAAATCCCAGTGATAATACATCCATTTTTTGGCAAAAGGATTTTCGTTTTGATGAAATCATTCTCTCTTTTTTTTATCGGCCTATCAATGCAATCTCAAACACATTTGATACCTCTATGATGTTACTCCCTCTATCCCAATTTATTTGTCCAATTTTTAAGTTTAATTGTTAAACGAACAAAACAATTACTATCAAAATATTTTGAGTTTCAAAAAATGCCCATCACTTTTCTGGTAATGAATGAGATTGCTCTTTCACAATATATAGTAGTATAAATCTTGAAAAATAAAAGAGCGTTAAGGAAACTTTTCCACGTCTAACTTGTAGTTGGACAAACATTTTAGGGCACGTTAAAGTCAAAAAGTACACAAATAAATTAGGACGGAGAGTAGCCTAGCGGTTATGTCTTCGTTCTCCCACAAGTGAAACTAAGGTTCAAGCATCGACAGAGACGTATGGGGTCTAGGGCTATGGATAGTTTCTACACCCCATCTAGACTAACTCATTAATTCCCCCGCTAACCCCCTATTGATGTATATCGAATGGCCAAGGGGTCAGTCTCATACGGAACTTTGCTCTCGTTTTAATTGGAACCCCTACTAATGTATGTGAGATTGGTCTTCCGTATTAATCAAGGAACACGTAAGCTGGTCTGAATACTAGAGTTATCAAAACATTTAAAGCTACATAAGTAAATATAAACCCAACATCTATACTCTTGAAAATGTACTCCTTACCAACATTTGAAAGTACTAAAATCAGTCATGAGCCAACCGACATTGGTTCATTCCAAACAGTCCCTTAACCTAGGAATTTGACAAATAGTGATAGAGTAGACTTGCTTAATTAGGCTCCTTCCACGTGATGTTCCAAAATTGCAGGGCCAATTGACAATATTGTAGGCCGGATGCAGGCAGGGCTCTTGATTGTCTTATCTTTTATGTCCTAAAGAAAGTATCACGATGCCAATTATTTTGTCTTCTTTGGCACGTTTAGATCACATGGGGTCTTGCAAATGATTTTTGGTAGTTGTGACATTGGACGATTTAGAGCCGGCCAGTAATTGTGACATTGGAGTAAATTTTTTTGGGCTCAGAGCTTATGCTGATTTTTATATTCCTATGTAGCTCTGTCTGTTGTATTGTTTATTACTAGTACTATAAATGGTAAGAATTGATAATCGCACTTCAAAAATTGATGCAAGGGCTCCAAGCTACAGTGATTTTCCAAAACTACCATTTTGCAAGTTCCATGAATTATTTCAGGCACTCCAAAATAATTTTACTCTTCTCCTTTGTCTCCAATGGCGGAACTACAATGGGGCAGGAAGTGGCCCCCCGGGTTTTAATTTTTTTGATATATTATGAATATAATTATTTCTTGTGATCTTAATAATTTTAGTTTGATTGACTAAAAAAACAAGTTATGTTTTTATATTTTGATTTCTCAATTTTTTCATAAATGAAAAATAACCATGTGAGTGTTGTAGTAGCCTAAAGAATATATTGAAGAAAACGGTTCATATACTTTTGATAGATTTTGTTAGTGTTATGTTGAAAAACAAAAGTATATGATATACTCCCTTTTGTCCCAAATTGTTTGTCTTGTTCGGTTTTTAATACAATTTTTAAAATGACATATCTTCTATAATATATATTTTTAGATTTCAATTTTTAAAATGCTATTTCTTTACATTAATTTGGATCATTACTTGTTTTGTTTGAAGCTAGTATTTAACATCAATTTTTTAACATTAGTTGATTTTTTAACATTAGTCTCATTTTGGTTCTTGTTGCTACGCCCTTGATTTTTACTTGTTTGAAGCTGGTTTGTACTGCTACTGATGTCTTTGTTGTCCTTACTTTCTCAGGTTGTTTGAAGTTTGCAGTTAATGGAGAAAGACTTTGGTTCATTTTTCCATTTGGAGTGCCTCAGTAAATGAGGAGATAATTTGGGGTGGAGTGCCTCCAGTAATTTTTTGTATTTTGAAAAGGGTAATTTTGTAACTTCATTAAATTTTGGACTGCCTGCATCAAAAAAGGGAGCCTCAAAATCAGCTCCCTAAATTATTATTCATTTATTGAAGTTTTTGTTATTTCCCAAAAAAAATAAAAAAAATTGAAGGTTTTAACAGTGCAATGGCGGCTCTTCGCGCCCTATTAATCTAGACAGGTTATTGGGTGCTCTCGGAGTAGTACGCGGCTTCGCTTCGAGACCAAAGAATATTTTCTTCTAAACTTACAATTTGGTACTATGTTTTCCGATGGTATATTGATAGGATTTTATGGGAGGGAGAGTCAATTACCATTTGAAAATATAAGATTTTGAGAATATTATGAACATTTGATGGATTCAAAAGCCGAAAACAAAAAAAAGAGAGCTTCTCAAACGAAATCTATACCTAGACATATTGACCTTGTTCATTTTTGGTTTCCACACCAGTTTTTCCGATCATTACTCATATTTTTCTCCAATCATTATTTTAATTTTCAATTATTATTCTAATTTCTCTCTATATTTCTTTCCGATCATTACTCGTATTTTTAATTATTACCCTCATTTTTCCCTCCAATTATTACCCCCAAAAACTTTATCAATAGGCTGGTAGTTAGTAATATTACGAGGGTCAATTTCTTATTTATAGGAGTCGAACGTTATATCTTGCGCTCTAAAAAAGTGCTACACAACTATTGTGGAAAACATTAAAACATTGTTCGTTTTGGATTTCGAGACTAGTTTTCTCAACTATTACTCAAGCATTACTCACATTTCTCTCCAATCATTATCTTTATTTTTAATTATTATTTTCATTTCTATCTCTATTTCTATCTCTCTCCAATCATTATTCCTATATTTCAAATTATTACCTCATTTCTCCCTCCAATCATTACCCAAAAACCAAATCCAAAAACTAAACCAAACAAGGTCATTAGTTCCTATGTGAAATTTGTACTAGTGGACATAAAGTGTCTTTGTTAGACCGCTAGTCGACGGTGGAATTGATCTCCCAGGATTAGTCGAGGTGTGCGAAAGCTAGAGTATAAATGCCTGTAGCAAGACAAATACAGGAATGCCTTTGTAATAGCCCGAATTATGCTTTCCTCAAAGGACCTAACAGACAAACGTTCATACTGGTCTTAACCGCCAAGAGGACTCACCATTAGGCAGATTCATTTATCAGGTGAATTCATCGGCTAGGCAGATTTGCCGAACCGAGCACCAAACCGGGCACTTGGCCGAACCGAGCGCAAAACCGGGGCAGTTGGCCTAACCGAGTGCTTGGCCGAATACGTGGGTTCGGACCTAACCTAGCTGACTCTGCCAAACCGATGGGTTCTAGGACAGTTGTAATGGGCCTAACCAACAGGGTTCGGACCTAACCGAGCTAACTCTGCCAAACCAGTGGGTTTTAGGGGCTCGGTGTCACGCATGCCTAACGTGTAAGATACGGCATCAGGCGGCGTGCGCAGGGATCACGTGATAGACTGGGGAGTTATCTAAGACTCGTTAACTTATCAGACGTATCATATGTGACGTCAGACAAAGCGAGTGGGCTGCAAGCGTTCTGATAGACCACGTGATGTGCCTGGGGAACTAACGGCGCGTGGAGGGCTCGGAGCCCAAACGACTCTTTGCCTATAAAAAGGCAGACTCCCTTAACCTGAAGAGGTATGGGTTTTCACAATGCTCAACCCTTCTCTCTCACTTTCTCTCTCTAGAAACTCTGAAGCTCTTGCTTCCTTCATCCTTTGAATTAAGCGAAGTGCCTTCCCGCCCGGAACCCCCTGTCGGTTAGGCACTAACGATGTTGCTACCTATGCAGGCTAGGTGGAGTCCTCGGGCAATGGCCTTAAGCAAGGTTTTCAGGCAAACCAAAGGCTATGAGAAGGCCCCAAAAGGAAGAACCAGACGAGAGCACTGGGAGAAGAGTGCTTAGGCAGAGGCCCCAGGAGAAGCCTCTTAGCCGATGGGCTAGGCAAGGGCATCAAGAGAGATCACTCAGCCAGAGCGCTGGGAAGAATGCGCCAGGAAGAACGCTTAGGCAAAGGCCTTAGGAGAAGCCTCCTAGCCGATGGGCTAGGCAATGGCATCAAGAGAGATCGCTCAACCAGAGCGCTAGGTGGAACGCTCGAGTGGGGTGCCAGGAGAATCTCTTTAGAGAATCGCCTAGGCAATAGCGCTCAGGCGTAGCACTTAGGTGAAAGGGCTCAGGCAAAGCTCCTAGGCGATTCAAAGAGGTTCACGGGAGGTTCACTCATTCTAGACGGTCAGCTGCGCTTTGGTGAAAGGGCTCAGGCGAAGCCCTTATGCAGCTCAAAAGACGCTTAGGAGAAAAGTGCTCAGACGAAACGCCTAGGAAAAGGCCTTAGGCAAGATCTGCCCTAGCCGACCAACTAGGCAAGGGCACTAAGTCCGATAGAGCGGCAAGGAGAACTGCTTAGGCATAGCACTCGGGTGAGGTGCTCGGGCTCAAATGGAGCCCTTTGATCGCTCAGACGGAGCGCTTGGACAGAGCCTTCAAGCGATTCAGAAGGTTCAAGAAAGGTCCACCCCAAGAATCGACGCCCCTCCAACCTGCAAAACTTCAATTATTTTGACCAATCTGACCAATAGGTGAGTTTGGAAGAGTTACATGAGATTGACCCACGCAAGTCCTTTGGTCCCATCTTCTTGGCGTTCCTATCTCTCAACATTGGCAAAAAGTACATATACAATCTCATCTTTCTCCCGCACCAAGAAAGTAACAACAGATATTTACTATAATTCATTTGCAATCAGGGCCAGCCTTGGGGGCAAGCCGACAAGGCCATCGTTTGGGCCCCAAATTTTTGGCCCAATAATAGGGCCCTCAAATTTTTAAATCATAATAAATATTATATATAGGTCCATTGCATAGTAGATAACGTTACTTTGGTTCAGTGGCAAGGTTTCCTTATGTTAGGCGCAAGGTCCCGTGTTCAAGTCTTCCTAGCCGCAGTAGGTGGTCTTGATACTCATAATGAAAAACAAATAGATATACAAGTCTTGAAAAGGCCCCATTGTTGAAACTCGCTCAGGGCCCCGAAGATCTCAGAGCCGGGCCTGTTTGCAATCTATCTTCTTTTTGTTTTTTTGTTATCTTTTGAGAAACATGTATGCATTGGCCTATAAAGATGAGAATTTTATAGTAAATGTGTTCACATGTGGTTCGAACTCCCGCTTATTACAAATACTACATCTGCCACTGACTGAGCAGGTTCTCCAACAACTAACTAGTTATCTTTTGAAGCTGAAGTTCACACTTCTATTTTGTTGGCCACTTGGCCTTAAGGAAATGGCCTCAAGCTTAAAACAGTTGGCTCCCTTCCAATACATAAAGAATATGCTTATTGAGCACAAAACCTCTTGAAATAAAGGTCGTCTTCATCTCTTCATATGGATAATACCATAATTCCATCTCATTTACTAGCACATTCTACCAGGGCTAAGAACCCAGTCCTGCCCATGCCCATCAATGATACGAAAAATCTCTAGAACATGTTTCAAGCTCCAACCATATGCGCCCACATTTTTCATTAAATCTTCTTTTATCAATATTCTATCATATTGGCATCAAGATTTTGAATAGCGGTAGCGAATTGCGTAGTTGTCACGATAAAGTTATAGCGGTAGTGAGAGTCAAGGCCGGCCTCGATGTTTTGGGTTTATGCATTGGTTGCCCACTTACTATTAAGTCATAATTAAAAATAAAAAGACATTCAAGTTAAAAAAAACAATGTTACATTACACTTTTAGCTTGAATTAAATAAAAAAAGTCCAAATCAAAATGTAACCATAGTCACAGTGCTTTATGATTTGTACAATCCAATTTAAAGAAAGCAACTTCTCTATGTATTTTTTGAAGCAAATTTGGCTTTTACCATATCCTAGGAGTAGGCTTCTTTTTTTCTTGATAATCCGCTTTCCCATCAATCTAAGGCCAGTTCGAAGCTTCTCGCCCCAACCACAAAACCCCCTTACCAGCACCAGCATCGACCCCCATACATCGCCACCTATTCATCTATTTACCACAGCCATCGTCCATTCTCAGATCTACTGCCTTTTCTCCTCCAGGACCTCCACCGTTCCCCAGTACCTAAACCCCTCTTCCGTTCCCTATTTCGAGATGTTTTGGATCTGACGTTTGGGTTGATCTTGGATGTCTTTGGCCCCCTCCGACTAATAAAGCTTTCGATGCCATTGGCAGCGGCTATGTGAGCTTGGTTTCTGTCCGAGGAAGCAGCTGATTGGCGAACTCGTTGTAACTCGGTAATACTCATTGAGGCAACTCAGTGGGTTCTTGGGTGAACCAGTGTACGGGTTCGTAATTAGTTTGGTTATGTTTTTGTGTTTTTTTTTCTTGTTTTGTTCTCGATTACTCTGTGATGTATTGTTTTATGGTTTGATCTGGGAATCCGTTGGGATTCTTTACGACTATCATTTGAAATGGATTCATCATTAGAATCCATCCCCTAGATGTCGGGTCTGCTTAGGCAGGTATGTCCGCGAGTCGGTGGCCTAGTTAGCCTCTTGCCATTCTCATTTCACCTGTTAGTGGTTTTGACATCATTCCTATGTTTCGTTATAATCCGGCACACTGTTGACATTTTCAAAAAGTAAGTCAGTACGGAGACGAGTCTCCCATTCTTGGACCAAAATCGCAGTGAATCATAAAATCACATTGCAGCTACTGCAATTCTAAATTCTGACACTGTTACCAAGTGTTCTACGTGCAAGGTTTCGACAGAGAATCCGACAGTCTGTTTTGTAAGAGTAATGAATATAAGTAGTGAAGGCTGAAATAATGACCAGAGTCGTAAAATAGCAGTAGCTGCAATGTTTCTGATGAGAACTTGAGCAACATACATAAAAACAAACCCAAAACCAAAACTTATGTCAAGGAGAGGGTGATTCAAACTCGAGCATTTCCGAGAGAGACCATATATGAAAATAGGTTTCGGACAAGTAAAATCTAACAGCAATATGTACACTTACCAGTGAAGTAACCGTTCAAACAGCAATGAATTTTGGTAAAAAGGTGAAAGGTGCATCCAGAACATGCAACAGATTCACAATTAACATGCATTTGGTTACCAAAATAGCAAAACCAAAGCTCTTCACTATCAAAAGCACCTCTTTTGCCTTAACCATGCAGTTACCAGACCAGTGCACCGTTGTTTACAACTCTATTATCATAACATCACAAAAACAACTTTTCTGGACAAAATTACTGCAAATTAACATTCTGTTACGCAGATCCTCCCAACAGAAAGAATATAACTGTCCATATTATGTTCCAGCCTTCCGACGGCCAACACGGGCTACAAAACCAGCCTTGATTGGAGCAACAGATCGCCCAGAGCCACACTACAACAGCATAAAAATCATAATAAAATTGGTCAATTTCCCAGACTGGGCAGCAAAGTTATAACTTCTTTTTTTATCAGCAAAGTTATAAATAACCTATCATTTTTCAATCTTTTTATCAGTGTACAGAGTAGCAACCCAGTGTTTGGTTGGTAACTTCCAATCGATACGATAACACAAATGAACCCAGTACATACATAGAAAAATGTACGCAGACCAGAAACAAGGAAGCAACCCTTTTTTTCTTCTATATTTTACTAAAGTTGCCTCAGAACAGTTTCAAATCCTCCGTCATTTACAATCAGAAAATGTAGGCAAATGTTCAAATCATCAGAGGCCTCAAAAGAAACATAGGAATTAAAAATAGTTACTTTAAAAGAGAAATAAAGGGAATGGAGAACAAATTCATACACAATGATATAATATCCAATGTTATACAAAGGTAAAACAAATCCATCGCAATATGACCCAAGCTTAAATAAAATATAGATATATTTCTATTGGTTGTCCCCTCATTGAATGGGTGACTCCACCCAGACAAATTAATCAGAACGAAAGCCTGTGAAAGGTAAGCCATAACGGCATGATTAAAAAAAAGTTGTCTCAATTATGTGTTTCAAGGTGTTCTTAGCATCTTTTAACCATGAAACAAAACGCCAAACAAGATCAAAAGCCACCAAAGCATGCCTATGTAAATTAAATGATGATATACTGACATTATTTTGCTATGGTCATTTCGCCTGATTAGACGAATGGATTAGTGGAACATCACTACAGTAGAAATCCATAAAAAACCAAATGAATGCAAAATATAACAAAATTTCTCTCTGAAATATTCAGTTCTTCAGGCTGGTGAGCAGCAGTAATGGGGCCTCAGAAAGTTTCAAATGCTCAGTCATGGATATGAACATCAGACAATGTAGGCAAAAGTTTAAATCATCATAGGCCCTCAAAGAAAAATATGAAAATAGATATCAAATATATCATTACTTTCGACGGAGAAAATAATTCTTACACCTCAATATCATGGAGCAGAGAGGCAGAAAAGTATTTCACTTGAATTTCCCCACATCGAATGAGTGAATCAACCCCCACAAATTAATAAGACCAAAATCCTATTAAAAGGCAAGTTCTATGCAGAAATAAAGAACATTAAACGCCTCAAACTCTAATTACAAGTTTCAAAGTGCCCATATCACATTTGGAAAAAACAAAGGAGCAATAGATTAACCAAGCAAGAACATTAATCCAGCAGAAGCCCAAAACAAGGGGATTCCAAACCACAAAATACAATGTTTTAAGCTCTCTTGATGTTGTTCTGGAGAATAAATATGAATTATTAACAGGCCTCAGAATTGTTTGTCTATCCTTCATTGATATTAGAATCAGACAATGTAGGCAAAAACTTAGACATCATAGGCCATAGATGAAGATTGGTAGCAACGAAAAACATCATTATTTTCTCCTTCGAACCATGACAAAGTGGAACATAGCAAACTTTCTACAAAGCAATAATGTGTTTTATAAGCTCGTGTCACTCCAGTTTAAAGGCGTATGCACATCAAGAAAAGCCATGAGAGCATGTTTAAGCAAATGCGTACATATACAAAACAAAGGCCTTCCTTCCACACACACACACACACAGATGTATAAAGAATAATACCTTTTCACATCTGAGAAAAAAGAGTCGATTCTCCTTTGAGAGAATTGTGTCTGGACTCTTGCAACCATTACAGATAACATACTCGTCTGCACAAAAGTGAAAAATGTAACCACCACAGGAATTCAAGGATCCAAAGAACTCAACAGGAATGTGCACGATCGAAAATAAGTTCAGGGCCACCAGAAGGACAATCCATGTCGGTCAATTTTTAGCCTTTTGCCAAGCCAGCAAGCAAATAGTCCACTTCTCAATACTATTACTGCCATTAGGCAGTCATGTTAGTTACTCCTAACATCAATTAAGTAACATAACAGATAGAACTTGGAACTTACTGACATATCTCCGCAAGATTCCCTCAAAATTTTTAGGTGCAAATCTACCCTTGATAACCAATCTTTGTTGCCCATCAAGGGAGCCACTTGTCCCCATTTCAGCCAGCAAGAAAGTCATGACATGCTCTGGTTGCCTATGCATCCTGGAAAAGAAGAGGAGGTAGTTTTCAAGCAAGTTAGAGAAATACATTACAAGCATTTGTGCAGGTCTTTTGCGAAACAAAGCTGAAAAAAGCCACCCCCACCACAAGGTAGGGATAGCTCAAGAGCAGCAGGAAAACATACGTCTTGCAGAGATCCATGAAGTTCACGAAAACGGTTTTCTTTGTGCCCTCCCGAAGAACTTCTGGCGGCCTCATGACTGTTCTACGTCTATTTCCAGCAAGCTCCGGATTATTCTCACGTAGAATATTGAATACACGGCCCATAAGCTGCACATGTTTTGATGTAAGGAAATTAGATCCACCACAACTCAATAAAAATCCTCAACCTAAAAGCAGTTTGCCTATTTTTATTTTTCTTCTTTAAGGTAATGAGACACCATTTATAGCCTAAAATGAGTTAATGTTGCAGGAGAAACACAGTAAGAGAATTATACAGCCAGGATAACAAAGGAACATTCGACAGAAACTACCATTCAGCAAATTAACATCAAATGGTTTCCCCAAATTGCACTCATACGAACAAAGCAAGACTCAAACGCATCCTAGAAGATGTCAAGCCAGCCTCAAAGCCGAGAGTGTTACGTAAAATATCAAGTACACCATTGGTCCATTACTGATGTAGAAACCAACAACTCAACATCCATACAACCACATATTGAGAACAAAAGTATTACCAAAGGTTACACTAGGGGTAGCCAAAGCATTGTTTAAAAGGTAAGAAAAGGTGGGCATTTTACCTCCTCATATTCATAATCTCTGTCGCTCCCTTCCCATGGAAACTGTGGTTGCAAGATGATACCTTCTCCTTCTTCATCCTCTCCAATATGATCTACAAAGTGGAGGGAAGCTTCTCTCTTATCATTGGATTTCAATAGGACAACCATACAAGTTATATCGCTTGAAACTTAAGATTTCCAGCTACTTAATGCAACTACTGATGGCAATACTTACCATCTAAATCATCCACTGCATTGTCATTCTCGTCACTCAAGGCATCAGTTTGCACCTGAAATAAATAAACAGAGTCACAAAACTTTTAGTTACACCTTTAAAAGATCCTATCGCTCAAAAGAAATAGAATGATAACTTGCCGGTTTTTTCTTCTTCTTTTTTAAACCAGTAAATGTACTCTCAAGACCATCAGAAACTGCAAGTATAAAGGAATGAATTGGGTCAGCAAAATAACACATACCTCAACAAAGCAAAAATATGTAGAACACGATAAGCAAGAACTTTTCAATCATTATGAGGAGTTCATATACCTGACAAACTTTCAGTTTTCTCAGCCAGCTTTTCCACATCATCATCTGCAGGATCTTGAATTAAAACTTTCTTCTTTTTCTTCTTTTTGGATGGATCAAATGGGGCAATCTGCAACGTATCAACACATTAACACATATGAAACAAGGTATATTCCCCTAGCAATGCCATTTGGCTAATTGGTCAAACGCCACAAGATTGAAAACCAATGGTAACGAAATACGATGCCTAATTAACAAACTAAAAATTTCAAAACGAACGAAAATCAGCTCTCATGAGGTATCCACAGTGAAAGCCACACGGCTAGATGCATTTGCATTATCTAATAAGTGTGCAGTAGATTTTTTTTTTTCTTAGTAAACCAAGCAAAAAATGCAGAATGGCCCAACTGAGATGTCATCCTAACGTTTGATTATTGCTCTCCTTTTCCATAGTTAATTTTCAAGAGAAATATTGGCATTGTAGAATCAGTTCAAAGACAATACTCCAAAATCAACCACACAGGGATTATAAGCTCAAACTATGAAACTACTCGCTTTTGACTCAGAAAACCGACCGACGCCGTGGCGAGGTTCAAGGAGCAGGAGCGAGACAGAGACTTGAATATGTTCCTTATGCGATTCAGTATTCAGTATATTGAATTCAATTTTTCCATTTTAGTACTGAAAACAGAGACTTGATCCAAACAATGGAACGTGGATAACACAATACACCACTAAAACAGTATAGATACACTTACATCTGCCACCTCCTCCTTCGCTTCGTTTGGAGATTCTTCGTCAGCCATGATTGAACACAAAATCTTCACTTAAGTAGCACTACAAACAAAAGAAATAAACAGAAACGTATTTTGAGAAAAGAAACGCGACAGCATCGATTGAAAAGGAGAGGATTAGAAACGAATTGATGAAGTTTTGTTGCCTCTGGATCGAGAGAAGTCGCTCTTTCTTCTGCCGCAGCCAACGATGGAGTTGATTTTGTGTCTGAGATTCTCACGCAATGCATGCGGCAATAGTTACCCTTCTTCTTTATTACGGCTAGGGCTGTATCTAGGGCACGGGCCCAACCTTATGAACTTGGGCTTATCTACATTTTCGTGACGATCTGGGCAGGTCCAATACGTTATGGGCCAATGTTTTTTTTTTTTTTATCGGTAAAAAATAAATTTTATTAGTAATCTTTGAAAACGCATTAGAAAGATTAAAGGGAACTAAGGCAACGCATCACAATGGGAAAGCAAGCATCCCAAGTATTCCCAACTAGGCAAGGGGCCCTACATTAAGATTGGATATCTTTCTAAGGATTGAACGTCGCTTAAATGACTTAGATTAATGGGTTTGAGATTCCACTTTTTCCAATAAGGTTTGAATTTTTTCCATTAAGCAATCATATGATACATACTGAATCGAAATATGCATATATATTATAAGATACGTCATCGTACTGTAGGACTTTTATACAAAATGGATACTGAATGAGATATGTATCATGTATCGTAGGAATCGGAATATGCATATATATCATTTCTGCTATGTGATTAATGAACGATACACATTCTAGCGGACCTTGCTACATGTACAGAAGAAATAGGCACAAAAAACGTACAGATCAGCTTGGAGACCCATTTTTGGGTCTCATACAAACGATCTGATCCGTTAATTCATCTTAGAATGATTTTCCAAGGGGTTACGCAAGAAATCAGCTCAATGGACATACGTAAGTGCTTCATCCAAAACCCCTCTGTTTCATTCTAAAATTTTTGAATGAAAGGAAAGGGTTTTGGATCAAGCAATTATGCACGTCCGATTGATCTAGTTTCACGCGGAGACCCTCGGAAAATCATTATAAGATGAATGAACGGTTTGAATATTTTGTGTAAGACCCAAAAGTGGATCCCAGCCAATTTGTACATTCTCTGCATATTCCTTCCGTCCCCTTGGAATTATCCCATTCTAGCTAGTTGCCTATAGCATAGGCTTGTGAAGTAGTACTACGTACGTCATGGTTTTTATTGGTTACGTAGTCATCTTAATCTGGTCCAGTTGTTTAACTACGCAGACTAAAATTTATTAATCGTGCGACCGAAAAAATCAAAGGTTGATTCGGCACAAAAAAATCTAAAGTTGAAACTTCCAAACACTCCATCCTTAAATTATCTCCTCATTTACTTGAGGCATTCCTAATGAAAATTGAACCATCGTTCACTCCACCGTTAACTCCAAACTTCAAACAGGTAAGGATCAACAAATTACAAAAAAACAATGAAAAGCCCCAGTCATAGGTATAAGATGAACACAACAGCAAAAAAGAACCAAAATAATCACCACAAAAAATAGTGCATAACTAAGACATAATACGAACCCCAAATCTATGAAAGTTTACCAAAGTGTAGGATCTT